>JAURVB010001279.1:0-22733 GCA_033002965.1 Piper betle | reverse complement strand
GCAAAATTCTGCGACCTTCACGATCCTGTCAACTCAAACTTAGCCAACTGAGCATGTGGACACTCTTACATCATCAAATTTCTTACATGATAAAAGGAAAGGCGTGTCTCAGAGCATATCACGACATTCAGTGAGATCCCTACAAATGGGTCTCTACTAAACCATGATCTCATATCCATCTCATAAGTCCTCTATAATAGTAAACACCTAAGCCTACATTGCTCAGGTCTTACAAACGACACCATCTAAAATCGTAAGAGAGAAAACACCAAAGAAAATACATGTTATTGGCTACAAGCACAGCTCGACACACTTGGCTCAAAGCAAAAGTCTTCCATTTCAATCGAATAAGACATTGCTCTGATACCAATTTGTAACACCACGATTTCGGTTCACCTACAGACAAATCAAATGTTACAGTCGAGTTGAGTCATGTTAAAATTTGTCAGTTGGTACGACTCAATCTGATGAAATAAATCGATCCAACCCTCTTAGGTGTCATGAGAATGGAAGACATTATTTAATAGGCATCAAAACACATCAAATATAAGTAAAAGTAGAAAAGAAATAAATACGTTAAAAACAAGTGTATGTCGCATTCATCTATCCTTCCGCCGAAGTCGATACAGGATTTGCAAGACCTACATATATTATATGAAAATCGTATTAACACTGAATATTACTAGTCCGAAAAATAATTAATACAAACTGGAAAAAAAATACCAATGTTGTCCCTCTGTCTCCGCTCTGGTCTTCCAACATAAGGGTCAAGTAGAAGGGAGAGTCCTACGGATATGTGGTCCAAGCTCAAGCACATCGTCATATCCTACGGTGAGCTAGGACTCCGTAACATATGTCAGAAACCCCACTACTAAGGAGAAATGCTGTAGCCAGCCTAGCTCAGGGGTAAGTGCAACGTAATGGGCTAAGTCATCTCTTCAACCATGGTGAACCAAGCTAAAGATTTATAGCCCATTCCCACTACTTATAAGCAGGATCTCTATCCCAATAAGTATTAGATGCGGGACCAAGGTTGAAGGATCTCATAATCCACCCACCTTAGCAAATTTTGTTCCCGAGATTCCTACTCACAGCCTTCGTTGTTAGCCTTTCCGAGCCTTCTCGGCCTGTGTGTGTGTAGCCAGAAAAATGTCTCTGACCGGTAGATGTACCATCTAGCGCGGAACCAGGTTAGCCAATACCGTTCTGTAGTGACCCAGTCCAAGGGTCCCCAACTGTGTACGGCTCTAACAGCAGAAACCAAGTTGTTCTGATACCATTTATAATGACCCAGTCCAAAGTGCAACGTAATGGGCTAACTCATCTCTTCAACCGTGGTGAACTAAGTTAAAAGATTTATAGTCCATTCCCACTTATAAATAGGATCTTATCCTATTATGTATTAGATGTAGGACTAAGTTGAGGGATCTCACAATAATAAAACTACTAAGCCGCATAATTAAATGAAACAAGTCAATAAATCCCTATTATCATTTCTCAAGACTTTAAGTAGTTATGAGCCTATGCTGAGCTCCAATTATGCTGGGAGGGGTGGCCACCCTATGCAACTATAATCCCATGCATGCGCACACACGCTACGTGGCTCACAGCCTGTAGTTACCTATATTTACCGATATTTACCATGCATGCACACACACGCTACGAGGCCCCCATGAGCCGTCTTGCACCACTGCGCCCTGTCACCCCTTTCGGCATGGGGCAGGCATTTAATCTTTCAAGGGGTGCTGCCTTCTGTCAAATTGACTCAATTCATTAACCCCGATTGTGCTCGGGCGCATGGTGGTCGGATATAAACTCAAGTCGACTAAGGACTCCCACATAGTAATTTTTTAAGAGTGCGGCCCCGTGTCGGATCGAGTCAATTCCTTCACTCCGGTTGCACTCGGTGCATGGTGGTCGAATGTGGGCTCAGGCCGACCAGCTGCACTAAAGGAGAATACAACATTTCAAATAATTATATGGACCTAGATAGTTCGTAGTAAACTTGCAATCGTGACTAACGATCCTTAATCTGAACGAGAACATAAAATTATACATAAGTGTGACTTTATTTGCGTAGAAATGTATCCTAAATGAGCTTAAATATATCACTATTAGAATTTGACAACATAAAACATGCAACATTCAACAATATTAAATATTAAATTCTCAACATTTACAATAGAGTCTAGTGGAGAAAATTAATTATTCATGTGACATAATCATTTAAGTTGTACTTTGCATTTTAAATTAATTATTTAAATAATAATTCACACTTTACTAATGATAAAATAATTATTAATTTATAAACAAGTGTTCAATTACTATTATTAGTATATTTTCCTTTGAGATGATAATTACTTAATCACGATCTTGACAACTTAGTCTATAGTTTTAATTTTTAATTTCTATCATTATTAATAGCCATTTAGTGCGTACTAGATACTTAATTCATTGAATAAAAGCTTTTGGCATCACAGATAATAATCTATTAACTTTTTATCAATTCAGAATATTTAAGTAGAAATTAATTAAGTCATTCGATTAAATTATTTAAAATGATTTGTATTATCCTAATTCAAGGATACTACTAATAAAAAATTATTTTCAATTATTCAACTCAATAATGGTTCGAACTTTATTTATTTTTATTATGCTATTTAGGTTCAACTCATATGATTTTTACACGATTATAGTTTAATAACTCATTTTCTACCTTAGTAACTCTTTATTAAAATAATCACTTTATCTACCTAATATTAAATTTAATATGGGTAAAGGTGAAATCTTTATTTCATTAATCACTTATAACCATCCAGATTCAAACTTAATAGCTTATAGTAGACCAATTAATTCTCAACAGTTTATTATTGCTGTATTTTTACTACTCATGGGGATTTCAGTACAATAATTAATTAGTTTAGCAACCATAATCCGATAACCATTAGACTAATTTTTTAAGGATTTATTTTGAGTTAGTATTATTTTAACTCGAACCAGGTGTCAAGTCAAGTTTTATTTACAAGTTTGCCATTGGAATAATTCTTCTTATAACGACCCGCCCGAGCCTCAGACTAGGTGTCACCGAAAAATATAATTGATGTAACAATAACATTCTAAAACATGATTCATAATACAGTCAATAAGTCTAGAATTTATAAATCATAAAAGAATAAAACATGTTCTGATAGCATAGTGACAATGCATATAATAAACTAACTCAAAGTCCCACAGTCCTCGAACCATTTCTCATAGCCATAATTATAACACAAGAGAATAAAAGAGGAAGTCCAATTTATTATCAATTCACCATACCTTAGGTTGGTAAAAGAACCACCAATCACACTTTCAGTCTTCAGTCCAAAGCTATTCACCTGCGGAGGCAATTCCACGTTAGTGATAAAACCACTAAGCCGCATAATTAAATGAAACAAGTTAATATAATCCCTATTAATCATTTCACGAGTCTTTTAGTTGATTATGAGCCTATGCCGAGCTCTTAATATGCTGGGAGGGGTGGCTACCCCATCCAGCTACCATCCCATGCATGCGCACACACGCTACGTGGCCCACGGCCTGTAGTTACCGATATTTGCCATTGACTCACCCTCTCGGTATCACAAGTGCATAATGAGCCTTCTTGCGCCACTGCGCCCTGTCACCCCTTTCGGCATGGGGGTAGGTGTTTAATCTTTCAGGGGGTGCTGCCTTGTGCCGAATTGAGTCGACCTCTGGTTGCGTTCCAGCGCATGGTGGTCAGATACTCAAGTCGACCAAGACTCCCACATAGTAATTTTAAAGGGTGCGGCCCCGTATCGGACTGAGTCAATTCCTTGACCCTGGTTGTACTCAGTGCATGGTGGTCGAATCTAGGCTCACGCCGACCAGGGCTACCAACAAGGGAAAATACAACATTTCAAATAATTATACGGACCTAGATAGTTCGTAAGTGAACCTGCAACTGTGACCAACGATCCTAATCTGAACGAGAAAATAAAATTATACATAAGTATAATTTTATTCGAATAGAAATACATGCAACTAAATGACTAATATATATATCACTATTAAAATTCTGACAATATTAAATATTAAATTATTCATGTGATATAATCATTTAAACCCTACTTTACATTTTAAATTAATTATCTAAATCATAATTAACACTTAACAAATAATAAAATAATTATTAACTTATAAACAAATATTTAATTACTATTATTAGTATATTTTCCTTTGAGATGATAATTACTTAACCACGGTCTTGATAATTTAGTTTACAGTTTTAAATCTTTAATTAATTAAGTCGTTCGATTAAATTATTTAAAATAATTTGTATTATCCTAATTCAAAGATATTACTAATACAATTATTTTAAATTATTCAACTCAATAAAGTTTCGAACTTTATTTATTTTCATTAGGTTATTTAGGTTCAACACTTGTGATTTTTACCCGATTATAATTTAATAACCCATTTTCTACCTTACTGACTCGTTATTAAAATAATCACTTTATTTACCTAATATTAAATTTAATATGGTAAAGGTAAAATCTTTATTTTATTAATTACTTATAATCCTCCGATTTAATTTAATTGCTTGTAGTACGTCGATTAATTATCGACCGTTTATCATTACCATATTTTTTATTACTCGTGGCGATTTCGTACAATAATTAATTAGTTTAGTAACTTTACCCATAACCCATTAAAATGATTATTTTTAAAGATTTATTACGAGTTAGTATTATTTTTTAACTCGAGTCGGTATCGAGTCAACCCATATTTACAAAATTGCCATCTTCTTCTTCCCCAACGTCCTCTTCTCCAAACTCCATCCTTGCACCCAAAAACCAGACCTATCCTTCTTCTCCTAGCCTCAAGACCACTTTTTTCTTGCACCTTGCTCCAATTCAAAGGTTTAGCAACCTCAGGCCGGCCTCAAAACAGTAAGGATCAGCCACCTTTGGACGTTGCAGGGAGTATGGTCATTCTCCCCACTTCTGCACGTCGCCGCCATGAATTCCGGCGAGAAGGTCATCCGCTGTGGCCTGTGCCGGCGGCCTGAACTGCTGTAATGGACCCCTTATGTTGTCGACAAAGAACAACCGGCGTCTACCCTCTGAATCTGCCATGACAGCGTCTGTTTCATATGAATGCCGCCATCTTCGCCCATAACCAAGTGTAATTCCGCCACCCATCGGCAGCAAGGGTCTAGGCGAGCCATCCCTTCGACCCAACAGCTAGAGAGGTTGTCAGGGTTGTGAGCGGCTGCCTTGCAATTGTTTACAGTCGCCCATCCTTGCCCATATTCTTGCACTCGTCGGCCATGGCGAATTTCAGTTTCCAGTTTAGTTTTAGTTGTTTATTGTTGATTTTGGACTTTATTTCTCATGTTTATCAAGTTTATTATCAATTAAAAATATGCATATATGAAAATTAAGAATAGAGAGATAGGAAGAATACCCAAGCAAGGAAGAAGTCGGTTCCGGAAAGAGGAGAAGGAAATGAGAGAATAAGGTGAAGATGACACCACTTCATAAAATATAAAATGAAAATGACGGCTAGGGTATGTGAAAACACCCCAACACCCGTATTTCATTTAACCGGGTAACTGGATAAATAATAACATATATTAATTAACCGGGTAGAAAATAGAATATAAATAATAATAAAAATTCTCCAACATTCGATCTTTCCTAGACCGAGTCAAATATTTTATTTTATTATTATTATTATTATTATTATTATTATTATTATATTCACAATCTTTACAATCTCCCCACTTAGAAATAGTTCGTCCCCGAAATATTATAACGATAATAGGACAATCATGATTAATTTATTTCTTCAGTATCGGTTCATGCTACTACAATTATAAGAATTTTATGCCACGAATATGCTAGGTTATTTCCTTGCCATTTCTTGTTCAGTCTCCCATGTAGCTTCCTCTGACCCTTGATTTTTCCATAATACTTTTACCAAAGGAATATTCTTGTTCCTGAGTGTCTTTATTTCTCTTGTCAAGATGCGAATCAGCTTTTCCTTGTAGGTTAAATTTGATTGTAACTCTAAGTCTTCAAAATTTGTGATTATATGATCTTCATCTCGTACATATTTCTTTAACATTGATACATGGAAAATATTATGTACTCCATCTAGGTTTGGTGGCAATGCTAGTCTATATGCACAATTTCCATCTTGATCCAGGATTGGAAACAGTCTTATGAATCTTGGCTTCAACTTCTCTGATGTTCTAAATTTGATCACCCCCTTTGTAGGAGAAGTCTTTAGGTATACAAACTCTCCAACATGGAACTCTAGGTCCCTCTTTCGAGTATTGGCACAACTCTTTTGTTGATCCTGAGCTGCCTTAAGTCTTTGCTTAATGAGTTTCACCTTTTCAGTTGCTTCCCTCACCATCTCTGGCCCGACTATAACTGCTTTGGTAGATTCTAGCCAGCACGATGGAGACCTACAGAGAGCCTACTGTTACAGGCTTAGCTTGTGGGACAGTCGGGCGCTAGGGTTTGGCGGTTGTCCCTAGCGAATCCCGTGTCAAAGGCAGATAGCCAGTGTTATTCGTGTGGTGGAACAACCTACCGGTGCCATGCATCATGTTGGAGTGCAGTTGGGGAACCGACGGGTGCAGCGTCTATCGGGCGTGCATGCGTGCCGGGATAATGACCGGTCACAATGTCGTGTGCCGATGGCGGGTGTAGTGGGCGAACAGGCCGCTACCGGGTACCGAGCCGTGGGGATCCAGGCGCATGCGAGGTCATGCGGTGCCAGGAGCAGTACCGGGTGCGGGAGCGTGCAGGTGACCGTGCACCATGGCCGAGCATGTGGGCAGCAGTAGCGTGTGGGGACTGAGCAGGATGCCAGGAACCAGTTGTGTGTGTCGAGCGAGCACCACCGCGCATGCCAGCTGATTGTTCGATCAAAATACCGGGCAAGACTAACCTGGTGTGGAGATTGATGTGCGGGCACCCGGGTCCGAGTGAGTTTGGAGCCGGTGCTGTGTGCTGAGCGGTCTGGAGCCTGCTGTGTGCAGGATCGGTACCAGGTCTAGCCGGGGTGAACCATGAGGGTCGACCAGCAGGCTAGAGTGCACCATGGGCTTTCCAGTAAATGTGCTGGAACTCCAAGAGTTGTGGTGATGTCGGCAGATCATCCTGGACCGTGGATGAGGTGATCAACGGTGAAGGGCAGTGTTGGAACATCACTAAGGTGACTGCTGGTATTGAGCATGCTGAGCCATTGATCGGGGATTGGATGGCAAGGATCCAGCAAGGTGATGTGCCCCTTTTGTCCAGCCAATGCCTATAGAAGGAGCAACTTCATTTGGTGGTGAGGCAGAATAGATCAGAGTGGATCTAGAGAACAACATGTGAAGAGTGTGTGAGTGATCTTGGTGGAGGAGAGAAACTTGGCCGGGCAAGGGGATGCCTTGGGGTTACTGCAGTCAGGCCGAGGGGCGGTCTGGAACTTCAAGGGGGACTACCGGGGTAGTTGACGTCTGCCTTTAGGGTCAAGGCTCACATATCAGTTGTTTGGCAACCCTGCGCGGTGAACCGAGGGTTGGGTGAAGTCCTGTCGAGTGAGGGTCGAGAGGCACGGTCGTGGGGTTTGCATGTCCACGACAGGCAAGTAGTCTAGGGTGTAGACACTTGTATATCCTGTGTTCATACTAGTGGAATAGAGGTTGGGACAAGTTCTCGTAATATTGTGGTGTATGCGTCGTGTTTGGCCACCGGGGTTAGACTTGTGATTCCGAGGTCTATTGGTACCAAGAAGGGTGATCGGTACGTGGGATGCGTAGTCACTACGGCTTGGTGATTGGTGTGTGTGTTCGGTACAATCGCTGGTAGCCTGATACCGGTACTGTGGCGCTAGTAGCTGGGTGCAGACTGATCGTGCGGTACTCGCAAGTGGGCGGTCCGAGGCCGTTGTGCACCACAGCACATTGGTGGGTGCAGAGGTGGTGTTGGCTGGTGTTTCTAGGGAGGAAAACACGCTGCATGGAGGCAGTTAGGGCGAAAAATTTAAACCTTAAGTTGACCCCTGTGACACCTACCATATAAGGCATCAAATGGTGCCATCCCTATACTGGCTTGGTAAGAGTTATTGTAGGTAAATTCAGCCAAGGCTAAGTGCTTTTCCCAGTCACCTCCCTAGTCAAGAATGCAAGCTCTTAACAAATCTTCCAAAGTTTGAGTAGTCCTCTCACTTTGACCATCAGTCTGGGGATGATATGTTGCTACTCAGCTTGATTTGAGTCCCCATGGCTTTTTGGAAAGCTTCCCAAAAATATGAGGTAAATAGGGGATCTCGTTAGAAGATTATCTCCTTTGGAATCCCATGCAACTTAACAATATTGTCGACATACAATCTTGCCAGGTATATCGTAGTTCTTATTGATTAGTTAGTCGGTCCACAACCACCCATATGGAGTCATGCTTCTTCTGAGTCCTTGAGATCTTTGCAATAAAATCGCATGTGACACACTCGCATTTCCAGGTTGGTATTTCTAAAGGTTGTAATAGTCCCCCAGGTAGTTGATGTTGGGCTTTGATCTGTTGGCAAGTCTGACACTTGGAGACAAAATCCACAACATCCCTCTTCATCCCAATCCACTAGTAGATTCACTTTAAATCCTGATACATTTTAGTAACTCCAGGGTGTATCGAGACCTTTGAAAAATAAGCCTCCTCCAAGATATTCCGCCTCAATGCATTATCCTTGGGTACACACAACCTTCCTCTAAATCTGATCACACTATTAGAATCAGCTACAATGTCAGGAGTCTTGGCCAACATTTCATTTAGCTCCTCATCACCCATTTGTGATAGCTTAACCCGATCGACCAAATCAATGGAAATAACCAGATTTGCCAGTAACCCTGTTAATCGTTCCACAGGATTGATAGCCACCACTTCTGCTGACATGGCCCAAGGTCTAGCTAGTTGCTGACCTTTGTCCACCTTGTCCTTTTGACTCAACGCTCGGCTACCACATTCGCTTTCCCTGGGTGGTATAAGATTTGGAAGTTGTAGTCCTTCAAATACTCTATCCACTGCCTCTGTTGAAGGTTAAGGTCATTCTGGGTGAAGATATACTTCAAACTCTGGTGGTCAGTGAAGACTTCAAACTGGGCTCCATACAAGTAGTGTCTTCAAATCTTCAGGGCAAAAACCACTACTGCCAGTTCCAAGTCATGGGTTGCATAATTTTGCTCATAAATCTTCAATTGACGAGAGGGATAGGCCACCACTTTACCTCCCTGCATAAGGACACATCCTAAACCCAACAGGGACGCATCACCGAAGACTACGAATCCTTCATTACCATTTGGTAGTGTCAAGACTGGTGTAGTTATTAGGCTCTTCTTTAGAGACCGGAAACTCTCCTCACACTTATTACTCCATTCGAACTTGACTCTTTTCCTTGTGAGTTTGGTCATCGGCGATGCTACTGAGGAGAAGTCTTTAATGAATTTCCTGTAATAAGCCACTAAGCAAAGAAAGCTTCTGATATCAGTGACTACTTTCACTTTTGATGGATCCATTGCAACTCCGGCCTTTGAGATAATATGACCAAGGAAGTTTACCTCCTTCAACCAGAAATCACACTTTGAGAACTTGGCGAACAGTTGGTGTTCTCTCAGAACTTGAAGAGTAACAGACAAGTGCTTCACATGTTCTTCTTCATTATTAGAATAGACCAGAATGTCGTCCACAAGCACGATAATAAACTTGTCCAAGTATGCGTGAAATATTGTGTTCATGTGTGACATAAAGGCCACTGGTGCATTTGTTAGACCAAAAGTTATGACCAGAAACTCATAATGTCCATACCGAGTTCGGAAGGTCATTTTCTATATGTCTGACTCCTTTACTCGCAAATGGGGATAACTAGACTGCAAGTCATCAATCCTTGGTAAGGGGTACTGATTCTTAACTATCACTTGATTGAGTTGTTGATAGTCAATAGATTGCCAAAGTGATCCATCTTTCTTCTTCACAAAAAGAACAGGGGCTCTCCAGGGTGAAGTACTTGGTCGGATGAAACCTACTTGCAACAACTCTTCTAGTTAACTCTTTAACTCCTTGAGTTATGCTGGAACCATGTGGTATGGTGCTTTAGAAATTGGTGTTACTATAGGTGTAGGTCAATGGCGAACTCTAGTGCTTTCTTTTAGACAACGAGCTCTAGAAAAAATTGTCCATTGAAAGCGGCCACAAATTCCGCCTACGTGATGGAAGAAATCTCACATTTGGAATGTGGTTTTTTTTCCTATGGATTTCCACTAGTAAGATGCTTCGTCCTGAAGCATGCATGTTGCCAACCTCACTTGATGGCCCTGAAAGCTTTTTCGGTAATGTCTATCTAGATCTCTGCCTTTATTGGATCAGCCCCTCAAATAAATACTTCAGCTCCATTCTTCCTGAACTTTTTCATAGTGTAACAATCACTGTCATCAACAGTTGGCAACACCACTTGTTAGACTACTAGTGGCACTGGGTTTGGATGCTCCCCTCACTCGCCTGGGTCTGCTAACCCTGCTTGCCCTTGGGCACTTCCCTAACCACCATCTGGGGTGATTATAGGATCTACTGCTGATTATAGGACCACTCCTGGTAAGTGCTAAACAATATTCTGAACCACAAAATTTGTATTTTCTGAAGCCTGCACCAGTCCCTGTATGGCCGTCAGGATTTGGGCCAATACATTCTCAGTGTTCAAATTTGACTGAGTAGATCGGTTCAACAATCTACGAGTGCCTGCCATTTGAAACATCATGATTCATTTATGTCTTCTTTTTAATTATGACTTAGGTTTATTAGCGAATGAATTTGTTTATAACATAAAAAATTTGGAAAAGATAATTTCTAGACTTTTCAACAAGGTACTTGAGTCATGATTTGTGTGCTAGTAGGAAACCATGCTCTGATATCACCTATAATGACCCGGCCCAAAGTACAACGTAATGGGCCCAAGTTATATTTTTAAAATGGCTAACCCAAGTTAAAGTCTATAGTCCAATCGTACTTATAAATAGAATCTTATCCCAGTAGGTATTAGATGTGGGATTAAGTTGAGGGATCTCACAATCCACCCACCTTAGGAAGTTTCGTTCCTGAAATTCCTACATTTAGCCAGTTGCTAACCCCAGCCCATGACCATTTTTGGCTTGTGACTGGCAGCCTAGCACGTAACTAGGTTGCTTTGATACCACCTACAACGATCCACCTGAACCAGACCGGGTGTTACCTAAAAATATAATTGATGTAACAATAACATTCTAGAACATGATTCGTAATACAGTAAATAAGTCTAGAATTTGTAAATCATTAAAAAAAATAAAACATGTTCTAATAGCATATGACAATATATAAAATAACCGTCCCACAGTCTCGGACCGTTTCCCATAGCCACAATTATAACACAAGAGAATGAAAAGGAATCCAATTTATTATCAATTCACCAAACCTTGGTTGATAAAAGAAACACCAACCACACTTTTATTCTTCAGTCCAAAGTTGTTCACTTGCGAAGGCAATTCGGCGTTAGTGATAAAACCACTAAGTCGCATAATTAAATGAAACAAGTCAATATAATCCCTATTATTATTTCACGAGTCTTTTAATTGTTATGAGCCTATGCTGAGCTCTTAATATGCTGGGAGGGGTGGCCACACCATCTAGCTACCACCCCATGCATGCGCACACATGCTATGTGGCCTATGGCATGTAGTTGCCGATATTTACTATTGACTCACCCACTCGGTATCACAAGTATTTAATTACTTATAAACAAATAATTATTAACTTATAAAAAAATATTTAATTACTATTATTAGTATATTTTCCTTTGAGATGATAATTACTTAACCACGGTCTTGATAATTTAGTTTACGGTTTTAAATCTTTAATTAATTAGTCGTTCGATTAAATTATTTAAAATAATTTGTATTATCCTAATTCAAAGATATTACTACTACAATTATTTTAAATTATTCAACTCAATAAAGTTTCAAACTTTATTTATTTTTCATTAGGTTATTTAGGTTCTACGCTTGTGATTTTTACCCATTATAATTTAATAACCCATTTTCTACCTTACTGACTCATTATTAAAATAATCACTCTATTTACATAATATTAAATTTAATATGGTAAAGGCTTTATTTTATTAATTACTTATAATCCTCCAATTTAATTTAATTGCTTGTAGTACTTCGATTAATTATCGATCGTTTATCATTACCGTATTTTTTATTACTCTTGGTGATTTCGTACAATAATTAATTAGTATTGTAACTTTAACCCTTAACCCATTAGAATAATTATTTTTAAAGATTTATTACGAGTTAGTATTATTTTTTTAACTGAGTCGGTTTTGAGTCAACCCATATTTACAAAATTACCATCTTCTTCTTCCCCAATGTCCTCTTCTCCAAACTCCATCCTTGCACCTAAAAACCAGACCTATCCTTCTTCTCTTAGCCTCAAGACCACTTCTTTCTTACACCTTGCTTCAATTCAAAGGTTCAGCAGCCTTAGGCCAGCTTCAAAACAGTAAGGATCAGCCACCTTTTGATGTTGCAGGGAGTACGATCGTTCTCCCCACTTCTACACGTCGCCGCCATGAATTCCGGCAAGAAGGCCATCCGCTGTTGTGGCCAGTGCCGGCGGCCTGAACTGCTGTAATGGACCCCTTATGCCATCGCCAGAGGGCGGTGTTGCCCGTCGCCAGAGAACGCCGACGGTAGAACGACTAGGGTTGCCACCAGTCAGGATTGGCAGGGGAGGATGAGGAATGTGATGGTGGTGGTGATCAGAGGACTTTGGCCATTGGTTAGCCAAAAATCGACCAGAAAGGGGCAGCATCTCCACTGTGTGTGGCTACATTGGCGCCGCTATTGCGGCCATGGCAAAGGTTGGTGTCAGTCTCAAAATGGAGATCTCTATGAGGGGAAGCTATTGGGTGACTGGATCGGCCGGTGGTCGCTCATCGGCGCCAGAAAACTGCCCAAACGGTGGCAACAGCGGTGATGTACAGTGATAGAAAACTTGATCACCGATGGCAACTTTGGCGGTGCCGGAGGTCGTGAATGGTATCAATTGAAAGCTAGCCATGAGATGGTCGGGGCCGTACCAAATGTGTGGCCGAAGGAGGGCCGGGGTCTCACTGGTGGCGAGCCAAAGTGGCGGAAGAGAAAGCTGAGTGGGTGGCTCAAATATTGTCACATGGCATGATTTGGGCGTTTGACAACTTGTGGCCTAGTAGGGAATACCTATGGGTATATGCACTATACATATAGACGGAAAGCTCGGATCGAGACCGTCAAAAATCCAAACTGACTCGAGTAATAAAATTGATCATATAAGCGGGAATTGAGGCAAGAAAGTTAAATAGGCCTCAAACCCTGAACTAAATTAAGCTAGGCCCATGAGGGCACAATCGAGTGATCTAAAATTCCTATGCTGCATGTAAATGAAATACCCAAAAAATCCCCAAACGGATATTAAACACTACAACAGCCTAGATCTAGGCTTAAAATCCTGGCTAACATATACAAACAAATCCGTATACCTTACTATACATTGATAACTCATGATCTTATCATTTGCATGACGGGCATACTCAACCATTATAACATGCTCATATGGCCATCTGGGCCCATACTCATAATCTGAAAACTAGTTTGACTCAAGCTCAGTTGAACCAACTCAAGATTGCCTAAATTAAACAAAACTAAAATCGGGTAAAACCCTAAGTCGAAACTAGGGTATATTATTATTATTATTATTATTATTATTATTTTGTAAAAGCTAAAAATTGAGGTTAATTGGATTTGAACTCGTAACCTTTCACAATGGGAGGCATTTTTATTATTTTTTGTAGTTTGATTTGCTGAATCTTCTACATTTAATCACATGCTAGCATTGAGTTTTCCATGTATTAATAAGATTTTTTTTTATCAATTGAATCTTTTACTTTTAATCAAATACTAGTATTGACTTTTCATTTTATTAATAAGACTAGAATAGACTCCCTTAAACCATAAAGTTAGAAGATTATTAAATCGAAGCAAAATTTGATTCAACTAACCTCATGTACAGCCCTAAACGAGCCAATCCTAAATGTCGATCTCGCACAAGGCTTGCCCCTATTGAGGAGTCACTTGAACTAGAAGTCACTAAAATGAATTTGACCCAAACAAAACTCCTGTAACGACCCACCCAAACCGGACCGGGTGTTACCTAAAAATATAATTGATGTAACGATAATATTCCAAAATATGAATTGAAAAACAGCAAATAAGTCTGGCAATAAATAATATAAATCATAACAATAAATCATGTTCTCTAAAATATAAAGTAACCATCCCACAGTCTCGTACCATTTCCCATAACCACATTTATAACACAAGAAAATAATAAGAAAAGTCCAATTTTTATTATCAATTCTCCAACCTGAGTCACTTTTAT
The DNA here is from genome assembly GCA_033002965.1 of Piper betle. NCBI lineage: Eukaryota > Viridiplantae > Streptophyta > Magnoliopsida > Piperales > Piperaceae > Piper > Piper betle. Next base: position 8,235 of record JAURVB010001279.1, on the reverse strand, counting down.
TCTTCAGTCTAAGGCTGCTCACCTATAAAGGCAATTCCGCGTTAGTGATAAAACCACTAAGCCGTATAATTAAATGAAACAAGTCAATAAAATCCCCATTATCATTTCAAGAGTCTTTTAGTTATTATGAGCATATGCCAAGCTCGTTATATACTGGGAGGCCACCCCATCCAGCTACCATCCCATGCATACGCACAGACACTACGTGGCCCACAGTCAGAATGCTTTTGGTGGCAGGTCTTGCTTAATGCCTTAGTGATTTACAACCACCCGGGTCTCGTTCTGTACCTAGGTATGGATCTATATCACTAAGGTCAGTATATGAATCTGCTGCGCCTTTTATCTCTGGTGTTGGATATGACTGAAAAGATGGAAAGGATGTGTCTGTCCTGGTTGACTAAAGTGTCTTTGTCTATCAAACACCACAGCAATGGCATACAACTTTGGACCTAACAGCCGGCCCCGTCACCTTTCAGATGGGGGATCCCCGTTGGCAACAACCAGTGTAGTAGTTGCGGAACTACTGGGCCGGGAGAGGACAACCTGTTGTTCCTGCTCCTCTTTCTTTGCTTTGGGGACGGAGGTTCTACGGTAGGTAACAGTAGGCAAAGCACTTGACCGAAGGGGACCAGCGCTTCTACTCCCCACCGAGGAGCCGTTCGCTATGAGAAGAGAAGCAAGGGTACCGATGTTTGCCATTGACTCACCTTCTCAGTATCACAAGTGCATAATGAGCTGTCTTGCGCCATTGTGCCCTGTTGCCCCTTTCGGCATGGGGACAGGTATTCAATCTTTCAGGGGGTGTTGCCTTGTGCCGAATTGAGTTGACTCCAGTTGCATTCCAACGTATGGTGGTCAGATACTCAAGTCGACCAAGACTTCTGCACATAGTAATCTTAAAGGTGCGGCCCCGTGTTGGACTGAGTCAATTCCTTGACCCTGATTGCACCGGTGCATGTGGTCGAATCTGGGCTCAGGCCGATCAGGGTTGCCAGTAAGGGAAAATACAACATTTCAAATAATTATATGGACCTGGATAGTTCGTAAGTGAATTCGCAGTTGTGACCAACGACCCTAATATAAACGAGAACATAAAATTATACATAAGTATAGTTTTATTCGACTAAAAATGCATGTAACTAAATAACTAATATAATTATTCATGTGACATAATTATTTAAATCCTACTGTACATTTTAAATTAATTATCTAAACTATTATTCACACTTAACAAAGGATAAAATAATTATCAACTTATAAAAAATATTTAATTAATATTATTAGTATATTTTCCTTCTGTTATAATTTTTAATCGCTATCATTATTCATAGCAATTTAATTAATTAAGTTGTTCAATTAAATTAGTTAAAATAATTTGTATTATCCTAATTCAAAGATATTACTAATTATTTTAAAATTTTCAACTCTATAAAGGTTCAAACTTTATTTATTTCATTAGGTTATTTAGGTTCAACGCTGGTGATTTTTTACACGATTTTATTTTAATAACCCATTTTCTCCATTACTGACTCGTTATTAAAATAATTATTTTATTTACCTAATATTAAATTTAATAGGGTAAAGGTAAAATCTTTATTTTATTAATTACTTATAATCCTCCAATTTATTGAATTACTTGTAGTACGCCGATTAATTTTCAACCGTTTATCATTACCGTATTTTTATTACTCATGGTGATTTCGTACAATAATTAACTAGTTTAGTAACTTTAACCCATAAACCATTAGAATAATTATTTTTAAAGATTTATTACGAGTTAGTATTATTTTTAACTCGACCCGTATCGATTCAAGCATACATTACAGAATTGCCATCTTCTTCTTCCCCAACGCTCTTCTCTTCTCCACCTTCATCTTACACCCAAAAACAGCCTACTTCCTTCTTCTCCAACCCTTATCTTGGCACCCAAACCCAGATTCACGTCCTCCATCAAATTCAATCTTCTACGGCAACCAAATTTGAAACCTAAGATTCGTGATTTACAGCAGCTTTCCAAGGCAAGCATGTCCTGCACCATGGCAGCCGACTCCTGGCTAGCAGCAGCACCGGGAACTCTTCCCTTCTCCCCACATGACAACATAAGATCCCGGGCAAGCGCTGTGAGCATGCACAGTGTGAATCTTGGCCGGTGAACTGGTATGGATGCCTGGAACTAGAGACACTAGAAACTGCAACTTCATTATCCTAACCCAACCAATTACATAGCATAGGATGTTGATGAAGCAACAGCACAACAAAATAACCATGAATTGATGAAACAGTACATGACGCCCACAAATGGATGAAGTAGCAGAACTTTACATGATGATCATGAATTGATGAAGCAATAGAAATCAGCATGGTGATTATGAAATGCATGAAAACTAAGATTAGGGAGATAGGAAGGTTATCCAAGCAAGGAAGAAGCACCGGTAAGGAAGAGGAGAACTAGGCGGCTAAGGTGAGGAAGACGCCCTTACACTAAAAATGACGTCCTCTTTCAAAATTATAAAAATGAAAATAATGGCTAGGGAATGTGAAAACACCCTTAAACCATATTTCATTTAACCGGATAAATAATAAAATAGGAAAATAATTAAACGGGTAGAGAATATAGCACGTTCGGTCCTTCCCGGACCGCGTTCAAATATATTATTATTATTATTTTTTCACAGTCTTTACAACTTGATTGTCCTTGAACAATATTAACTATATTAAGTAGGGGTGTTAATCGAAGAGTCAGTTGATTTTAGCCATGCTCAAGTTCAGGTTGTCTATTTAGAGTTTGAGACAAGCTTAAAATGGACTTGGTACTAGTATCGGTATATATATTCTAATCTTCATTAGTATAAATTACTTCACGAACTGAGTTGAGTTGAGCTCAAGTCAAACGCAAGTTAGGTTGATATATATATATATATATATATATATATATATATATATATTCATGTAAATTTGAAATAAATTAAATTATAAAAGTTTAAATAATTTAATTTCAATTCAATTCTATGCCAAATAATTTGTATGGAAGCAAAATCATTGTATTATCATGCAAGATTATCATTATAATAAATAATTTTTTATATTTTATATAGATAATTATATAAAAATTATATAAATTATTTTTTAAAATTTAAATGATCTTGCTTTGAGTCAAGTCTAGTGAATTAAAGTGTACTTGTTCTCGTCGCTCGTTTTATTTGAATAGAATAGAAGCTTTATTCGAATCAAATCTAACTTAATTCGAATAAAGTGAGCTGAACATGGAGAAATATGGACACAGATAGAGCTGTTAACCCTTGTTATTAAGTCTGGGGTTGCTAATTGAGCAATCCAACTCGTGAGCATTTAGCATTCAGCTCGGCTCTACATGACTCGAAAATTGACATTTAATTGCTCGAGCTCGAACTCGAATCCTACGAGTCGAATTTGACCAAGGTAATGTTCAATTCATTCAGTTATAACTCGAACTCGACTTAAAATTGACTCGTAGCTCGACTCAAACTCGACTCGATAATATAATATAACAATATACATAATATCACTTGCCTAAAAATAAATTTAAAATCATAAATAAATGTTTATGTACTAAATGATGATGGAGGTGGCGATGTTTTGTTTTGTTTTTTTTTGTTTAGTTTTTATCAAATCTGGGTTGTCCTTATAAATAAACGATCTAGATTAAAATTTGAGATAGAAATCTTATCTGCCTCCGACTAAAATAGTTTATATATATATATACTATATTATATATATATATAGTGTTTAATTATAACTAATTATATTTCTTTATATACAATAAAATAAAAAGTAGTGGGATAGCTTAGTTGGGAGAGCGTCTTCATGAAGAATAGGGGAAAAAGAAAATCATTAAATAGGGCTGCTAATTGAATGAGCCAATGAATTACTTTCGACTTTATAATCGAGTTAGTTTAAACCTCTGAAGCAGCTTTTGAGCTACTAAATGAGTTGGTTTTGAGCTCACCAAAATTAAACAGTTCAAGTGTGTTTGAGCTTGAGTCGAGCTCGAACAACATAAAAAATGTTTGAGTCGATTTTGAGCATGTATGTTTAAAAACTCGTTTGATTTCTAGTCGAGTTCGAATAAACCTTGAGCTATTCGAGTCGAGTTCCACCACAAGCTAAGCTCGGCTGGCTCGCTCATTTAGCAGCCCTACAAATAAGTAATTCTATTCTATTCTACATAAGCCCTTTAGTACTAGAGGGGTACTAATTTAGAGAAGGCTCGAAAATCCAGAACAAAATTGGGAAAAAATTTATAAACTGCAATAATTCGAAAATTATATATAATTTAAGGAGCTTTCTGTTGGTGGTGGTTGTCACAGAAATGTGAATTGAAATTTTGGGGTGGTCAATCACATTCAAGGAAAATGGTCAAATCCTGAATATTTAAAAAATTTTATTATGTTTTTAGAAATGTCAGAATTTAAGAAATTTGATTAGTGGCTATGAAACCATGTAAAACCCGCGACTCGAGTTAGGGTTTTATAGTCGTTAGCCGGTTGGTTTGACCGTAGTTTGAGTCGGTTCAGCTTTCAGAACACGTGTGCGGGGTCGAGGCCCGACCATGCGCACGTGTTATGAGGGTTTATGTATACCCAAGTATCGATGATAGTGCCAGATACGTATCAGCAGACTTAGTTATCAGTAGATATAAGAGTATACAGTTGATGATTTTATTTGATTTTTATGTTGTGACCGGAGAATTAATTTAGGCCGAATAACGCATTAGGACGAATTAGATGGTATTAGGGGGGTTATTAGTTAGACGACATGTCATTTGGATGTTGTGATATTTTGTTTGATTTTATGGGATTTTTCCCAATTTTTCTAGATTTTTCTGGGATTTATTCCGAGTCCGTTATCATTCTTGATTCGAGCCCGTGTCGAGTCAAGTCTTACTTACAACTTTGCCATCGCCCTATACTCCTCAAACTCCTCCCCAAACCCCCACCCGTGTTTTCACCGCCGCCGCCCCTAAGATTTTTCCAGCGCCGTCGACACCACCTCGCCGCCGGTCGACGCCGCCCAGCCCGGCCATGCCCTCGCCTTGCCACCTCGACCACGCCCGGCCACCGTCCGGCCGTCGCAACGCCGGAAATCGCCCTCGATTTCCCGCCGTTCCCGACACGATTCCGCCACCGTCTACGCCGGACCGCCGCCGCCATGACGTCGGAGCTTCTCCCCTCGACCTCCCCTACCTTTCCCCCTGTTTAGCGCCGCCGTCGAGGCCGGCCGTGGGTCTGATCGGAGCGGCCGACCGCCCCGACCGCACTCGACGCCGCCGTTGGTGGCCATCTCCGCCACGGCTGCCCTTGCCGTCACCACCATTGGGTTCAGCTCACCGAGACGGTGCTAACCCCTACCTCCAATTGCCTCGCCGGAACAGTCGTCGGAAAACCGCCGGCATAGTTGCCGGAAAAGCACTGCTCGGCATAGTCGCCGGAAAACCGCCGACTCGCCTTCACCCCCTTCGTCCGTCGGCACCGATTTCAGCGCCAATCGCGAGGTGGTTCTTCCTTCCTTTTTCTAGAATTATTACATACATGTTGTGGTCATAGTAGCATATTAGAATTAATTTTATTAACTTCATGCTTTTAGTTTAATTAATCGTGATTATGATAAACATGTGATGATTAGCGTAAATTGTGTTGTATGATGTGAATGCTTACTAATGAAATTGTTAGTAAACCATTGAATAGTTAATTAAATGCTTGTTAACTAGTTAATTTATGAATTTGTATGAATTAGGTTTTGCATGCTAGCATTAAGTTAAACAGATTAAATTGATTAAACCATTGTCACCTAATTAGAATAGGTATGCTTTGAAATTGGAATTAAAAGTGCTAGGTAATAAGTAACATATAAAATCATAAAATTATTAACTTGCTTGACAATTAGAGATTTAGTGTGATTGCCGAGATGATTATCATGGTTGATTAGATGATTGTATGCATGTGGATATATTAGTTATATAGGTGTGCATTATATATGTATGGGCATTAGTAATTAGTTATGTTCATGTAGGTTCGTTGCAGGAGCTCGCCGTCTAGGCACGAGACTGCGCTTGGAGCTTCTGACAGGTCCGTTAGGACACGCTTCTCAGGTTTTATCGCTCCATTTTATCGGTGATTTGATTTACTGATCGTACGACGTGTCAGGTGGATGATTTATTGGACCCCACCTAACACAGGTCACCTGGTCGATGTTTTTCGGAATTAATAACCCTCGAGGATGAGATCCCTCGAGTTTGTTTTCGAAAATAAGATCCACCTCAAGTTGCCTTCAGGCCTATTATAATAAATCCCGACCCAGCCCTATAAATAGTTTTATCGAGTTTTCACTAAGACAAGAGAAGATGAGTCAACGTACCATGAGCGGATGCCGTGCCAGTCAAAGCGGGCTCTGGATTAGTGCCAGCGGACTGTTCTATTCCCGAGGGATCCTGACAACTCCGCGTTTGAGTTCCTCACACCCGGAGGACGTGGAGGTTTACAGGTACTGTTTAGTACAGCGCATGCCCGGACTTGTGGTTCAAAGGGTACTAAAGGCGACTGCCTAAGAGTGCTCGGTCTACGCGCTCAAGGCAAGGAGTAATATGGAGGTTCGGAGAGGGCTTAGGATAAAATTTACGTGAAATACTGAAAAGAAGTGCCGAGAGTGGCATAGTACCAGATAGATCAGGATGCTGTTGAGTCAGCTGCTCGACGGCTCCTTTGTAGTTGCCCTTATGAGAGTTCTTGAGGAAGATATATGATGGTTTGCTTTCCATGAGAGTTTGCTCTCATGTTCCAGTTTGATATTAGTTATTTCCGGACCAGTGACACCCGTTGCTGACGTTCTTCTACTATATGTAGGTGAGGATGATGATTGGTGTATGCCAGCCTCGACGAAGGAGTAGCGCTTGCATTGCACACGCATACCTGGCACCGCGCCGACTTTTGCGTTGAATGATTCTTGTGATATACATGTTGTGTACATATGCATGAGCTATGAGACTTGTAGATCTTGTTTAGAAATGTATGAATTTTCTTAGAAATGTTTTGGAAAAGTTCCAATGTCCAGGATGATCAGCTATGTTGAGTTGAAATGAACAAAAACACGATGAACATGAATTGCAGGTGGGCTAGATGCCAATTACTATATGTGTAGTTGATTTGAAGTCTAGTGTGATATAAATTGTTGTTTTTGATTTGAAGTCTAGTGTGATATAAATTGTTGTTTTATATATATACATATTGTGCCGTATTTTAACAGGTCATCCCCTTATAGCACTTTTAGGGGAGGTTCTATCCGTTTTATTCTAAGATTTTATGAATTTTATTGCTGTTTTAATTATTTTGGTGTGCGGTGATTATCATGACATTCACGTAGTATCCTGTTAGGGTTTTGCATCTCATTCATATATTGTTTGCGCATTAGCTGCGTGCTCCATCTTGAGACGTTGAGAGGGTTATGTCGTAGCCATTTAGGTTTTGGGTCAGCCAACTTAATCGGTTTACGAGTAGTTCGATCCTTTGTAACAGTTCTGGTCCAAGTTGAGAGTAAACCGGATTGGGGTGTTACAAGATTGGTATCAGAGCCAACTCTTGACCGATTAAGATGGAAGATACCATTACAGGTCATGTGTGTGCAAAGCTACTCCGAGTCAAGCTGGCAGGTATGTTTTTTTGATTTACTTGTTTCAGTTTACAGATTTCTGACCACGTAATTGAAGGACAGTGTGCACAGGTTTGATTAGTGAGTGTCAGTCACCATGGTTAGAGCAACTCGCAGGATTCAGACCAGGGATCCATCTCCTTCTCCTCCCAGGCATACTAGTCCTAGTCGTGCACCCAACGAGACAGCATCTAGTAGGCCGAGAGATCAACCACCGTCAGGGGAAGCCAACGTGCGTGCCTCGACTAGCCACCGTAGTTCTCGTAGTCGCCAGACTGAGAGAGATGCAATCATTACCTAATTGGTAGAGACACAGAGGCAGATACAAGAGAGCCAGAAAGAGTTCAGGAGAGAGCTCCGTCAGATAGCCCCTCTCCATAGCTCGAGTTGAGAAGAGGCAGTTAGGAGATGACGGAGTACGAGGAGAGGCCGCTTCTCCCATGGGCTACCCGCCGCCTCCTCCTCCACCATCACCGCAGCAGGGGACTATCCCCACAGCTCCCTGATTGCTCCTCTTCAGATTGGGATGGGCATTCATGACAGTAGTGGGCAAAC
>JAURVB010001278.1:0-87163 GCA_033002965.1 Piper betle | reverse complement strand
GGACATTACTAGGACCCACTGCCGAGTTTCAGGCTCCATTCCCTATTACCACTCCCGGTAACCGCTGAATAATATTTTGAACCACAGAATTTTTATTTTCTGAAGCCTGCGCTAGTCCCTGTATGGCCGTCAGGATTTGGGCCAACACATTCTCTATGTTCGAATTTGACTGCACAGATCGGCTTGATTGTCTACGGGTGCCTACCATCTGAAACATCGAACCATCATGGTTGATTAATATGGTCTCTTCCATTTATGACTTAGGCTTATTAGTCGCGAATGAATTTGTTAATTCAAAACACAACACTGTGGGAAAAGATAATTATTGGACTTTTCAACAAGGTACTTGAGTCATAAAATGAGCTAGTGGGAAACTTGGCTCTGATACCACCTATAACGACCCACCATGTTTCACGATATTGTGGGCCTTGCTGGCCAGGTGTTACTCAAAATTTAACAAAACCAACCCTATAACAACCAGTCCTAACCGGACCGGGTGTTACTTAAAAGGTTACATGAATAATATGAAAGCAAATAAGTCTAGCATTTCTAACTCAAAAGAACTTATGTTTCAAATGACAATGTATGAAATAATCATCCCACAGTCTTGGACCGTTTCCCATAGCCACATTTATAACACAAGAAAAGTAAAAGAGAAGTCTGCTTATTATCTGTTCACCACCTGAGTTGGTAGAAGAACCACCCAGTCGTCTCTTAGTCTTTAGTTCCAGCTGCTAACCTGCGGAGGCAATTCCACGTTAGTGATTAAACACTAAGCCATATAATTAAATAAAACAAGTCCATAAACTCCCTATCAATATCTATAATATTGGCTGTTGTGACCATTCCAACATGTCCATTTATTAGCTGATGGTTCAGTCCACCATGTCCATTAGTTGGCTGATGGGTCAGTCCACCATGTCCATCTATTGGCTGATGGGTCAGTCCATCATGTCCATTACCGGCTGGCGAGTCCAATCCGCCATGTCCAATTTATTGGCTGGTGAGTCCAATCTGCCATGTCCGTAATTGGCTGGTGAGTACAATCTGCCATGTCCAGTTTATTGGCTGATGGGTCAGTCCATCATGTCCATTATTGGCTGGCGAGTCCAATCCGCCATGTCCTTTATCGGCTGGTGAGTCCAATCCACCATGTTCGTAATTGGCTGGCGAGTCCAATTCGCCATGTCCAATTTATTTGCTGATGGGTCAGTCCATCATGTCCATTACCGGCTGGTGAGTCCAATCCGTCATGTCCGTTATCGGCTGGTGAGTCCAATCTACCATGTCCGTAATTGGCTGGTGAGTCCAATCCGCCATGTCCAATTTATTTGCTGATGGGTCAGTCCATCATGTCCATTACCGGCTGGCGAGCCCAATCTGCCATGTTCGTTATTGGCTGGTGAGTCCAATCCACCATGTCCGTAATTAGCTGGCGAGTCCAATCCACCATGTCCAATCTATTGTATTATGGGCTGTTAGGTCCTTTCTGACATGTCCATTATTGGATTATCCAAGGCCTAGCCCATGTCGGACTGAGTCAATTCCTTGACCCTGGTTGCACTTGGTGCATGGTGGTCGAATCTGAGCTTAGGCTGACCAGGTTGTCCACAAGGAAAAATACAACATTTTAAGTAATTATACCGACTTGACAATTTGGTGAAGAACCCACAACTATAACAAATAATCTTGATATGAGAGATTCAATGTCTCTCCTGATCGCCCACTCCCGAGATCGAGAGGTAAGCATGGGAGGGATGGATCAACCACTTTTTGTTGAGCGCAGGTAGAGCATCATTCATAGGTGAGTAAGTGAGTTGTCCCTTGTCTAGTCGAGTATGTGAATGTTATAGATAAATGGTATGGAGGAGTGGATGAGGAAACTTTGTGGGGCATAGAAAGATGAGAGACGATCCGGTAGAGATGGGGGTCTTCCAAAATATTGATCGAAGTATGCCCCGAACCACCTATCTATCTTTCTACATGCAATATAGGACTGCTTTTTGAAGTCTAAGCACTATAAGAAGTAGTTGATTAATGTGATCCGGGGTCTTGAAATTTCTAGGCCACACTACCTTATGGTTTGAAGGAGTACTAATGCAATTTAATATACCTATGAAGATCTCTCATATCGTAAAACTGTAAGCCATCATACTTATACTTATTAGGCTTGGGCAAGGACTTGTTTAATAATATTTTTGGAGCTTGTGTTTCGAAAACCATGAAAGGATCTCAACCTTAGAATTTTATTAAACTTTTGGAAAAATTATGGCTAAATGCTTGACATCGGAGTGATTTGATAAAACATTGTTGATGTCGTCCTATGTCTAAAACATGATTAAACTCGACATTAAAGGAGTTAAGTAGAGGAGAAGTAAAGGATGAGTGAAGCTCCACATCCTAGATCGATGAACTTACTCCACATATCCTAGCACAAAGATGAAATTGAATAAGACTCAATCATCTTAATTAATCACTTAATAATGTGTTAACAATTAGGCAACTTAATTAGGGTTTAGGGTTACATGTGCACTTAATGGGATATGCTCGACATTTAGGTTTAATCAAACAAAGTTAAACAAACGGTTTTTTGGACAGGAGAAACGATGTCTAAATGGAATTCTATTTGGACCAGTTGGCCTTGACATTCTAAGAGTTCAGTGGAAATTTTACCAAGTGTTGGCTCATGGGTCAACATGGTAAATAAGGCCCACTAAGGTCAAGCTAAGGTACTAGGAACAGTGTTCCTCAACTGTGCACCAATTTTGTTAAGTGTTGTTCATGGGCTTGGAGAATCCAAACAAGTATGGTTATGTAGATCTAGCTAGCCAACACCATAAGCTAGAGTCCAATAAAATTGAAGGTCCAAAATCTAAGTATTTCGGCCTGAGTGAGTTCTAGAGTGGAAGGTATTGGCTAAGTCATTTATGGAGCTAGGTGGACCTATTAGGATTGGAAAATTCCTAAATCATGATTTACTAAGCCAATGCTCCAAAATTTTACTATGGTGTTATAGGGACACAACTTATGGTGTTGGGGAATTAATTTCATCACAATGTGATTAGGGAGTTTTGGATTTTACATCCGGAGTTAAGGAACTAGGTTTTCACCTTGCATTCTTGCACACTCTAGAATGCCGATTAAGCTAACCACTAAAATTATTTTTATTTAGTGCAAAAATTACATGTTTTCAGTAAAAAAATTAGAAATCCTTTATTTAATTTATATTGATTTTATTGATAACTTTTAGTTAGCTCACCATAAAGTACAATCTAGGAGCACGAAAAATGGCTACACATCACAGCAAGCATATCACGCAATTATGAGTTTTGTTTATGCCCTTTAAGTGGTTATTTTAGTGTGAATATTTTTCAGGAACAATCCAACACAGTGAGATATCACTATGAAAAGGATTGACTCAAAAGATAACCACATCAGGGTGTACAAAATTGGGGAAAGAGGCGGCCATGCCATAGAGACCATGAAAGCTGCCATCTTATGTCAAGTTTGGCACCCCTACATGCATATAGACATCATAACAAACAAAGTGCTCAACTTAAAAAGTGTATATGTAATAGTGGTGGGTGAAGCAAAAGAAGGAATCAAGAAAAAATGATATCTACAATGCAAGATATAATTTTTATGACAATTACAAGATATCAGTACACTAAAAAATGCATATCTATTGGTATACTTGGCCAAATGACGTGATTCCAAGTCTTATACACTCACAATATATATATATATAACATTAAACAAATATAGTCGAGCATATAAAGAGGGGGTTTTAAAGAAAATACGGAAGCTCTCAACTACCAAAGACATGGCTTGATGATGTCACAAATAAGGTGTCACCCCTCAAGAAGTATGGGTGTCATACTAAATGAGGTATGGATTGACCTAAAACCTAAAAACTTAGAGTTTTCACCCTAAAGTGACCGTGACGATGTTGATAATCATGCCTTGGGTCCCACATGGGTTAGGATGGTTTAAATATTAGATTTCACTTGCAAGTATTTATGTATAATTTGTATACATGGCCAAATGCCCTTTTAGTATTCCCATGGATATTATATATGGTTTTATTTTATCGTTGAATATTAGATTCTACTTGCCAATTTGTACTAAATAGTTTCTGGACCAATGATATTTGTTGGTGACGTATTTCTTATTATATATGTAGGTCATGTGTACCTGTGCTTGGGTCAGCTTTGGTGGAAGGACAAATAGATATTGCCCACACTTGTATTCATCTTGTCGTTTTCTTTTGTACTTTTTATCTATGCTTGATGCGTTTTCATGTATAATTAGTTATGTTTTCCGTCCTCGAGATGCCAAGAGGGTTGTTTTTGTCCATTTATCGTTTGAGTTTTACATATTAATTGATATAGACATGATTTGGCTCGATAGTAATATTTCTGATCTGGTTCTTACGTCAACAAGATTTTGGGTGTTATAGTTTGGTATCAAAGTCATGTCTTGGTCGATTGAGATGAAAGACTCTTGTTCTAAACCAAGTGAGTAGAGTTGTCCTCAATCAAGCCAACAGGTCATTTCCTTTGTTTTTTTCTCATGATTTCAAATTTTGCATAGTCAGACTTGAACAGTGCATGTTTCAGTATTAGTAGTTATAGAGGAGTTATGAGACAAATATGAGATCATGATTTTAGCATACACCAGTAAGGATCTCATGAGATTGTCATGATATGCGCAGAGATGTCCCTTCCCTTTTATTGTACTAGAGATTTGGATGAGTCAGGGTTTCCATAAGTTTAGTGAACTAAGGTTGAGATGGATTGTGACTAGAAGTACTTGGAGCATTGAGGACATTACAACACTTGCCAGCTTTTTGCATGTCACCATTTCAATCCTCCTTCCTTTAGACGTGGTGTATATTGCAAGATGGAGTTATTAGAGATGATACATATTGCGAGCTTGGAGTAGGGAGACATTAGCAGAGTAACTTGGCACATGAGCATGGACCGCTGAGTGCTTTGGACCGATCCATCATATATAGTTCAAGGTCTACCTTCGAGAATTTTGACCATCAGATAAATCCTTGTAGATGAAGGATATAGCTATGCCAGCAAAACCCCTAGAGAACTTGGAGTACAGTTGAGAATTTGGGCAGATGAATTGGATGGACCACTTCTAGGAGAAAGTAGTGGATGAGAATGAGTAGTGAGGAGGGCCTACTTCCACATTGGCACTTCATCACCTCCCCCTCTTCCACCATTTCATGTCCATTCTGGTAGCACTTTTGGCTACTCCACTAGACAAAGGCCTTGATACACCGAGGATGGGTGAGACAACTTTTGACCATGGATTTAGACATTGGACAAGATTCCACCGAAGATTAGGCGCCAAATCAGTGGTTGTCAGTTGAGGGTCAGTCAGCACTGATAGGAGCAGTCACTCTAGATTTTAGGAGATCAATGTGGGCTTAGCATAGGTTAATCATCATACATGTCACCATCATGATCTAGACTCCTCTGGATCGGACATGCATGGCTGGACAACCTGAGCCAAGTTGTTAGCAGCCACCTTTGGTAGATAGACACATGGACAAATATATTTCCAGAGACATGAGTGGGTCCATGAAATATATGATCAAGATCAGGCCGTCAGCACTGGATAGCACTGTCGTTGACTAAGTTGCACAACCACCATCTGTGATGCACAACAGCCATTCAAGTTGCACAACTGTTGTCTAAGTTGTACAGCCAAAGTCTGTGATGCACACAACCACTGACCAAGTATTCACTACCGTCGTCTGTGTATTGTAGTACTACTGACCGAGTGGGAGCCATGGCCAAGTAGTTGCCTCACCCTTGAGGGATTGCTCAGCATTGTTTGGAGACCACATGTCAAAGCTTTTGGAACCGAGTAGGGTCAGAGATTGAAGACATGGTACAAGTACAGTAGCATTAATACGACTAAAGAGAGTTAAGAGTACTAGGATTGTTCTAATGTGATAGCACATGATCGACTTCACCAGCTATCTTATATTCCATTGCCTTGACTTGACATTTTTGGGTTAGCTACGTATTACAAGATAGCCGCATCAGATAGTGTTGGTGACAATCTTAGAAGGATACACATCGACAAAGTTTGAGACTGTGACAATATGACCTCCAGATGGGATGATTAGAGTTGTTAGATTCTTCAGTCACTATGATAGTGCATTTGTGGCCCCACAACCAGGGTATATAGATTAGATGGTTTGTAGATGATCAGGCATGCAATTTAACTCATACAGAGTTTGGCCCAATTAAAGAGAGGTGTTCAAGTCATGTTAGAGTCTTTGGCTTAGATGGTAGGTTTTGTGAGGGAGTGTCATGCAAGGAGAGAGTGATTTCCTTCCACTTTGCCAGCATGAGTAAAGGAGGTACCTTTGCGGTATTGTTTAGGGTTTGCAGTGCTGTAGGATGAAGCCTTTGCCCTAAGTAAAGGAGGTACCTTTGTGGTACTGTTTAGGGTTTACAGTGCAGATAGTTGGCTGCAGATCTATTTTGAAGCGACAACTTTACCCCTACTTGGTAGCAATGCAAACAAGGACTTTAGTCAGATCAGACCACCCTGACTAGATAGAGAGGCACCAATATATGCTCATTTTGAGTGATAGCCTTACTTAAGAATCTACAACTGAAGAAGTCATGTGAATCAAAATTAGTACTACAAATTGGTATGAGACGGTAAGTCACACACAACTGAAGAATGGACAAGATGTGTCAAACTTCGGTATGAATCCCCATAGGCTCAAGGGGAGATAGTGGTTCTTTGGGTCATTTGAACCCTGCCCTTTTAAAAGTGCATGACTATTACGATATCGAGAAATACATGCCTACTGTTAGTTGATTGGACTAGAGTCACTTAGGAGTCGTCTCTTAGAGTCGTTATTGATTGATAATTCCATAGGCTCGCTTTCTATAACAGAGTTCAATCATAATGATCTTAGAGACATGTCCACATGCATCTCGATATTTTTAGCCACCCAGTATCATACACAGAGATTTCATTACCCTTGTGACTAGCATAGTTACCTTTACATCATCATAGACTAGAATGACGTACCTAGTAGGACTTCCTTAACTCAGTGCACTACCTCAGTACACATAATGCCAACTCGCACATGAGGATGAGATACCCACTAGTTAATGTTCTAGAGCAAGTGTGACCAGACCTCCATGAGAGATCTAGTTTCCTTTCCTATGAACCATAAATGTTAACGGAGCCCGGATTTCACTAGAGTATTTCTACACACTCCTTCAGTTATACTAGTCCTACCACCAATTTACTCAGAGAGTTGATATGAGCAGATATTGACCATTGCACATGCCTTAGACCAAGTTCAGAATTCACAATGCCAAGCAGAGTATGCTTGCATACTCCTGGAGACACGCTATGCATGCACAAATGTGCTTGCAGCCTTTTCTTTGCACAGAGCATCCCTTAGCAGTTAGTGGTTGTATAGAGTGTTCTAGAGCCATAGTACAAAGTAGAGTCATAGCAGTTGTCTTTGTTCCCTTATGGAACAAAGTGAGATACTCAACTTGGGAATGAGTCAGCTAGGACCCAGTGAGTGGTTCAGTTCCTCGTACATGGACACCTAATAGTTTGAACTAGACTAGCAACACTGAGCAGCACAACTCATTAGCCTATATCCTTACTGTCTACTATTGTCTACCATATAGCAGCGAGACTCACAAGATACCTTAGTATCGTCGTAGGACTTAGAGCAGAGTGCCCTAAGGGTACACGTAGTCGACCTTGTACATCGATAAGGATTAGGGAGACATGGTTAGGTGAGCCTATATACCTCACACCCAACATAGTTTTCTTAGATGTAGCTCAAACTAGCACCCTGTAGTACTCTAAAGTACTTGCTTGATCAACCTAGTAGGCTTTCCCTCCAACTAGACTTTCCCGCTGAAGTCATTGCATTTTAGTCCATGTAGTTTGAAGTGATCGGAGGGGTCAATCAGCCAGATGATTCCAACACATGTGGTCTTGTACATCAAGACCAGTAGAGAGCTAGCAAGGTTTGTCAGAGTTTGAGTGGCTTTCTTCGTGATGGTCCGTTTGGTTGGGTGCATGTAGCCAGTTTTTGAGTGAGAACTACCCTCCAGGTCATAGCTCAGCATCTGTAGTCTTTCATCTCAGTGGCTTCTTTAATTGAGCCCTCAAATAGTAGTTGACGTGGAAAATTTTGGGGGCAGAAATTTTGTAAGGAGGAGAGCTTATAAAACCCTAGCTTCGGGTTAGGGTTTTACGCTTGTTGCCTTGCCCAATTCGGGCCAGCCTTGAGTCAGGCAACTTTCAAACAATGAGTATGAAGCTCAGATGGCCGTATGAGCATATTATAGAGGCTAAGCATGCCCAATAGATAGATGATAGCTTTAGTTATGCTATAACAGAACATGTGTTATCAGTGTATACACGATGTACATAGGTTTTTGGTTGTGTTAGCCCAAGCTTTTAGGGCTAGATCTAGTCCGTTGCAACGTTTAGTATCCGTTTGGGCTTTTTAGGGTACCTCTTTGCATGCATCATAGGGATTTCAACCTATAGCCCCTATGGGCTCAGCTTGATTTGAGTCTTAGATTTTTGTTAGATCGAGTTCATGGCTTTGAGGCCTAATTATCTTCCTCACCTCGATTGTTGCCTATGACCTCCGATATTTTTGAGTCAGTTAGGTTCTGAGTCAGTTTCGACTTTTGTTAGCTTTGATCCAAGTTTTCTTTCCATACATATATATTTATATGCCCTAGGTGGTTCCCAATAGGCCACGAGTTGTCTGGCATTCAAATTGCGACACGTGGTCAGATCTGGTTTGGCCATGTTATCCCTAGCTTTCACCCAGTTATTTTTTAGGAATTTCTCCCACAATTTTGAAGTGATATTTTACCCTTACCGCCGTCGCCACTAGAAAGTCTATAACCCTACTCCAGCCAATGAACCGATATGATCATGATTGCCTTGTGGTCAGTAGTCAACCTATACCTGTCACCATGACCGGCGATATAGTAGCCGTCGGCAAAGGTGTTTTCTTTGTCGCTTCTCACTGGCGATGCCGCCTCTTGGGCCATTTTTTGGTGCCAATGAGCCACATCTGTTGAGACCAACCACCAAGATTGATTCTCCTCACCAAAATCTTCCATTTGTGACCAGCCCCAAAATCCGCCGTGGCTGCGATTATTGCCGACAACTCGCACTTATCCGATGACATTTTTGTCACCTTCCAGCCATTTGTCGGTTGGACCCTTCGATTCTTACCTAGACTACCTTCCTCATTTGATGACCAAAATTTTCACACCAGCCTTGCCAACTGCCATCACCAACCCTGCCGACCGTCATTGCCAGCAACTCCACCTAACTCGGCAGAATTTTCGTCCATTTGCGGCCGTTTTTCTACCTACAAGTGGTTGGACTCCGTCAGCGACCATACCAGTCACCATCACCATGTTATCCCCATCAATCCTGATTGGCGGCGACCCCTAGCTCCCCACCGTTAGAGTTTTCCAGCAACTGGCATTGCCTGCCCGTTTGGCAGCCGTTGTGCCAATTTGGCTGTGTTCGCTTCCATGTGCCGGTGATCGCGCTCGCCAGTCCAAGCCTATTTGCTTGTCTGCCAGCTCGTGCCCAATGTTTGCTTGTCCATGTCTATGTCCACTGAGTTCAGCCTAGCCCAGCCCAACCAATTGACTTAGCCAAGTTGACATGGCTCAACTCGATCTGATGCGCCTAGTTGACTTGCTAGCTCATTTTCGCCCGTTTTTGTTCATTTTCGCCAGTTTTCAGTAATTCGTGACTCCTTATATTAGTTTAGATTCTTGTTCACATTATTTAACATATTTTGTTGTTATGAATATTATTTTTTATTTATTTATTTATTTATTATTGTTTATTTCTAGTTATTTATTTATTTGTTGATTATGATGAATGCTTGAATAATTATTTATTATTTTTGATGATGTATTTATTTTTTGATATTATTTTTCATGTTTATATTATTTAATTTAATTAATTGATTAATTATCATTTATTTCCTCCCTCACATTATTATTTATTCGTGTATAGTTGTATATTAGTATAATTGATAATAATATTAATATTATTCATGATTAATTTTTATTAATTAAATCTTTATTTATTTACTTAATTAATTATCCATTTTATTATTTATTTATGGATTTATTTATTTATTTACTTACTTGCTTGTGTATGGGTTGATTTTTATACGAGTTTAGTCGTATATTTGTTTAGGGTTATTTATATTATTATTGTTATTTATTATTTATGACTTTTATTGATATTTACTCGTGTATCTAATATTTTTGTTTATTTTTCTTTATCTATTTGACTTGCTTTATTTATTGTTTGTTTATTCATCATCATGTCTCGACTTGCATGTTGAGTATTTATTTGTTGATTTGTTGGTGTGTTGATTGTTTGAGTGATATTATTGTTGATGTAAGCACACATCACAAAATATTAGATTTCAATTACCAGTTTACACTAATTATTTTCGGACCAAGGACATTTGTCGTAAACGTTTTTCTTATTATATACGTAGATCTTCTGTACTTGTGTGTTGGGTTGGCTTTGGTAAAGGGGCAGATATATGCTACACACTTGCACTCAGTGCGCCGTTGTTTTATGTCGTGTTTTTATCTATGCTTGATGCATTTTTATGTATAATTATGTATAATTAGTAATGTCTTTTATTCTTGAGACGCCAAGAGGTTATTTCAGTTCATTTATCGTTTGAATCTTATAAATTAATCGATATAGATATGAGTCGATTTGATCGTAATAGTTTGGATCCTATTCTAAAGTGAACCAGAATTGGGATGTTACCATTTTAACCCTAGGCCTACTGGGGACAACCTCGGGAATTGTATTACGGGTCTTGCATGTACTAAGATAGATCAAAAGGGTTCCACACACACTACAAAGTAATTTAGATTCGCAAGGAACTCAATCCTAAAATCTACTACTACTCGACAAAAGCCTAAACAAAAGAAACAATAACCGTAATGGCTATGTACTATCTTGCCAGGTGTGTCTAACATAGGGGAAGCCAAAGCCTTAGCTCAGAAAGTATAAAGACACATACATATATATACCGACAAAAAAGACAAGGCAAAGCTATAGAATTCAGGTCAAAATTGAACCAACACTAAAATCATTGGGCAAATGGCTCGTTTACATGTGCATTATTTTAATAATATATTGATGTGTGTGCATTGTTGTTTGTTTATCGGTTGATGCATGTGCATTGTTGTTTGTTTACCTGTTTCATGCGTGTGCATTGTTATTTGTCTATCAGTTGGTGTGGGTGCACAATTATTTAATAATCAATAAAATGTGTGAACATGGTGTGGGTGCATAATTATTACCGGTGAGACGCCCGTGTATAATTATAATTTACCAGTAAGGTGCATGGGTATGGTGTGGGCGCATAATACCATAATGACAATTTTATATTCTCAAGCTTTTAACCTACAAGTGTGTGTGTGTTATGTAGATAAAAGTGACGCTTAAGATCATAGTCATTTGACAAATGTTTTAAAACCCAGTAGAGATGGTTAGAATTATGATTCTAAAATTATTTATTATTTAATGGTTATATATGGAGTGAATTTGATTTGGGAAGTCATGAAATTAAATTGACTCTGATTTTTGAAATAAAAAAAAGTTTCTAAAACTATACAAATTCAACCATGAATTTTTTAGTCTTCTATATTAATGTGCAATACAAATTCAACGCTGGATTTTTGAGTCTTCTATAGTAATGTGCAAAACATATTTCAACCATGAATTTAAGTGAACTGGGCAACATAAATGTATGATTAGACGCAGATCGACAGCTCTAATTCACTATTTCATGACGAAACTACGCTTCAAGGTCAATGTTTCAAGGGCTTTAATTAAGTTGTCATCTAAAGTCATCTTATCCTTTAATTAAGCCACACAAAATTGTACCATTTGTATTAAGTTAATTTATTTTTCAGATCTGATCCAGAACTGTGATATAGTACTTAAAAGTCGGATTGTCTACGAAAATTATCATACATTGTTTGCTTTGTCTAGTATATTCTCACAGTATGTACCATATGCATTAACAAATCAATTACTCAAATTGAAATATATAAGCAAGCAGGCAGGAAAGCGTCACAGGGTAAATTTTTAGACAAGAAAGGCCAAATATGGTCAAAATTCATATTCCAAGTGAGAAAAATGTCTCAGCTTTTTTACCGGAGTTCAGATTAGCTAAAGGCAGAATCACCATCAACTTCGAAAGCATACCTGATGGAATTCTAGACGATAAACTTAGGCACTGGCAAGTCATCGCAATAAATAATAATTATGTAATGCACAAATAATAAGGTTCAACTAGATTACATAATGTACTTCAATGTTTTCGAAACATACAAGCTAAAAGGGCTATATTGCGAAACTAAAAGCTAAGAAAAGTAGGACTTTCAATTTATCATCATTATAAAATGTTTACACGATTTATAAGAAAACTAATATCATTCAAAAGTTAGTGATTTTTAATTTTAATTTTAATACTTAGTACAAAAGTTAAGAAAAAAATAGGGCAATTGAGTGAATGAAATATTTATTTCTAGTTTTTAAAAAATAAATATGTTTTCTATCAACAGAAATGATAAAAAAATATAATAATTATAAAATACAAATAAATTCTTAATTAACTTTAATGAGTTAACCCTGTCCAAAATAATGTAATCGCATGTATGTTAACTTTTCATCATAGAGTAATTTTAATATTGCCCGAGACTTATTTATTTTGGGAAAACTTTTAGTCATGCCTCGTATTTTTATCAAAAGTGCATCTCATTTTAACTTTTCTACGTCGAATCTACATGGAATTCACTAGCCATTTCAAGAATAGAGATGTTAACTCTGTTTCTCAAGAACCACGTAACCTTGTTTGATCACCGCACAATGTCTAGTAACGAAACATGAAAAATATACTTACGCACACAAACTTGACTGTGATTGTGTTTTTCCCGTTTTGCCAGCGGAGTTTCATAATGTGAGGCCAATCACGTACTTGGGTTAACAAAGTACTCGATTGTTCACATATTTGGGTTAACAAAGAACTAGATTGTAAGTATGTTTTTATATTTAACTTAACAAAATTACTCGATTACAAGTATATTTTTCATGTTCCATCAACCAAGTTTCACAACACTAAGTTAGTGACGGATTTGGGTTAATAAAGTACTCGACTTTTTTACTTTGCCAACCAGGGTTTACAATATGAGGTCAATTGGGTAGTTCAATTAATGAAATGTTTGACTTTAATTATATTTTATGTATTATGCCAAGTGAGTTTCATACAGCGATCAGATTTCCTATTGTGAGGTTAATAGAATACCTTCTTTGTACTTGATTTCTCAGAAATAAAATTATTTTTTTGTTTACTAAAATGGTTAGTGAAATATTAGGTAAATTCTAGGTGATCGAATCGAAATGGGGAGTACATTAGGAAATCGCTAAAAATCTTTTTTAAAATTATACCACTAGAAAATATTAAACAGTTCCTCAACATCGGTTTTAGTTGATATAAAATTATATCATTTCAAAACAATTTTAGTTATCTAGCCAAATAAAAAATTATCTTTATTATCCACAGGCAAATTTCCTTTGAACTAAAATATAGAATTGGGCGTGGAGTTGGACCAGTCACCAAACCTCTTTCTACGACCGACGCGCCTGCGCCCATTTCCATTCTTCTTCGTCGCACCTCCTCCATCCCCTTCGCCCCTTTACCCTCACAAAACGATACCCCTAACCATCCTTTCCCCTCATCAATCCCAATTTCTTTGAGGTGCCCATCTCTACCAGATCCGATCTAGGGATCCATGGCGGCGACGACCCCCATCCTCGCCGCGGCGGCCACCCTCCTCCTCCTCCTCCTCCTCCTCGCCCCCGCCGCCCACGCCGAGATCCAGTCCTCGGAGATCCGCTCCGACTCGCGCTCCATCATCCCCTTCGACGAGTTCGGCTTCACCCACACCGGCCGGCTGGAGCTCAACGTCACCCGCATCTCCTCCCTCCCCAACCTCGACCAGTCCTCCCTCGCCCAGGTTGGCTTCTTCCTCTGCACCCGCGACTCATGGCTCCACGTCCTGCAGCAGATCCAAGACCTCGAGATCACCTGCGCCCTCAACTCCAAGGTCGTCAAAAAGGTCTTCGACTTCTCCGCCCTCAACTCCGCCGACGCCCACTCCGTCACCGTTGACGTGCAGGACGCGAACCAGTTCACCCTGGTCTTCGCGAACTGCCTCTCCCCGCAGGTTCAAGTCTCGATGGACGTCCGGTCCGCCATGTACAATCTCGAGGACGGCGGCCGCCGGCGCGACTATTTGTCCGCTGGCAAGACCGTCCTCCCTCGCGTTTACTTTCTCTTCTTCCTCACCTACGCCGCCCTCGCCGGCCTTTGGGTGTACGTCTTGCAGAAGAAGCGGCTCACCGTCTACCGGATCCATTTCTTCATGCTTGCCGTGCTCATCCTCAAAGCTTTGAACTTGCTCTGCGAGGCCGAGGACAAGTCCTACATCAAGCGCACCGGAACCGCCCACGGTTGGGACGTTTTGTTTTACATTTTTAGCTTCCTCAAAGGTATATCTCTGTTCACCCTCCTTGTCCTCATCGGTACGGGATGGTCGTTCATCAAGCCCTACCTGCAAGACAAGGAGAAGAAGGTGCTCATGATCGTCATACCGCTTCAGGTCGTGGCGAACATTGCCCAGGTTGTGGTCGATGAGTCCGGCCCTTCCGCCCAGGATTGGATCACTTGGAGGCAGGTTTTCCTCCTCGTCGATGTTATCTGCTGCTGTGCGGTGTTGTTTCCTATCGTGTGGTCTATTAAAAACCTCCGGGAGGCGGCCAGGACGGACGGGAAGGCGGCGGTGAACTTGATGAAGCTCACGCTGTTCCGGCAGTACTATATTGTGGTGATATGCTATATCTATTTTACGAGGGTGGTTGTGTATGCGCTGGTTACCATTACATCGTATAGGTACCTTTGGACTAGTGTTGTGGCTGGGGAGCTCGCGACGCTTGCGTTCTATGTGTTTACTGGGTACAAGTTCAAGCCGGAGGTACATAATCCTTACTTTGTGATTGATGATGAGGAGGAGGAAGCGGCTGCTGAGGCTCTGAAGATGGACGACGAGTTCGAATTGTGATTCTGGATTGTGCTTGAAATGGGAATTGTGGTTGCTCGTTGAGGTAGTATACTGAGATTTAGAGTGATGATGATTATAAATACATCTATGGAATGATTACTCCCCATTGCTCATGCTCGAGATATGGTGTTGTCTTGCTCTGTTTACTTAAAATTTTTACTTTACTGTTTGTTGATGGGGTGCAATTAAAGACTATTGAGTGTTAGAGTTCTTAATCGACATCATTCTGTCTTGTGCTAATGATCAGGATCTCAGTTTCTGTTTTCTCCGTGTTAGGTGATTCGAGTTGCACGTTGTTAACACATCGTTTTTTGTGGATGGAGCACCATTTTGTCTACTAATTTGTACATTTTGTCTACTAATTTGTACATGATCTCGCTTTCTCTCGTCACTTTTTATGATATGAATTGCATGCTGATGTATACTTTTTTTACTTATGGAAGGATATCACTTTTTTGGTTGTGTTTAAACTCGTTGCTTACTGGTATGTCTGCTAATTTGTTCTTGTTCAGTTCTCTTCTTTTATAATTTGAGTTGCTTGTTAACGTATTGTCTATTTTTGTATAATGAGAATGTAATGAATGCATGCCACTTTAATTTTTCATAGTACTTTGATTTTAATTGTTTGTTAGTTATGTCATATTACTTTAGTTCGTAATCGTATTATGTTTCCTTGGTACATTACATGGGGGGCAAGTTGATTTCTTTTGGGTTCACTATGCAAGTATTAGTTTCTTCATACACTGACTTGTGGTTTTTAGGATGAAAAATTGGAAGACTTATTTTTTCCTTCCTTTTTGATTTCGCAACCGATATTTCCCCTTTTATATTGCATATTGGGGAAATGTTATTGTCCACTTCCAGTCGAACGAAGTATTTGTGCATCACATTATTTATTTGTTGGGATGATTTGCCAAAGACGAAGTTCTCAACTTTATTATTTGAAATTCATCATGGTTTACACCATTTTGAACCTGGATGTGCTTTCTTCTATGTGCCTGCTAATGTGTACATGCATAATCCTTGATCTCATACATGTGTACTCGTTTCAATAATAAATTACTTTGCATTCAACAAGGGTCGTGTTCAGGAATGTACTATGTAGATATTGCCATCGTCCCTCATTTTAATTCATATTGATGCACATTCTCATTTAGCTAAATATTAGCTGCACGCTTATCGTTGATGGTTATTCTGGCTTTAGCTAGAATGGAAACCTAGGTTAACTCTTGTTTATGATTAGAAGAATTAATTCTATTCATATATCAGTCCTTTTTGTTTAAAAGGTTATCTTGTAATTGTTTCCTGCTTGCTGGCTTGTATACTTCACTTTTTTGAGTTATTGATTTTTGAATGATGATATGGTGCATACCGTGTGAAGTCCTTATATGATAAAGCAACGGAAGTAGGGTTCTTTATGTACAAAATCTGACTTTTAACTACAGGACCTCTTAATCAGATAGGAAATATTGAGTTATAATATAATGAATTGGGCAATATTTATGTGGCTTGAAGTTATGACATGACTTTGGACGGCAACTTTGAATGAGTCTGCGAATTCTTTTTCTATTTACTCGGATTTTTAAAATACTAGATGCATGTTAATACATTTTTCTGTTTACATAATGAGACGATACGTTGTGTTTTTTTTTGTTATGGAAAACACAAATTTGAACTTGGATTTGCCAACTTGTATCTGTCTGCTAATGTGTACATGATTTCATTCTCTGTTTGTTATTTGAGTTTTATGGGAACACATTATCTATTTTTGAGCTCTACTCGTAGAAGTCTTACTGTAGCACTTTGCTTTTTAGTAATTTTTTGTCTTTTATATATGGGTTTATACCTTAATGAGTATTTATATTAAGAAAAATTAGTATTAACAAGTGTACATAGTTTCATGCCACCTTAAGTTCATAGGAGAGCGATTGGATAATGATGATAATTGTCTATTTAAAAAAAGGAAAATAATGTATGTACGTCAAATGTCACGAAAAAGACTTGCGTTATCTCTATGAGAGCGATAAAGACTTATATTATCTCGATATAACCGTCAAATCTTGTAACCTCTAAGGCTTAACTAATGTGACCAAAAGAAGTGAATTTTTGACGTATATGTATAATAAATGTTGCAAATAATACGTCAATGTAATTTGAATAGATAATTAAAATTGTTTGAGCGAATAATCTTATGACAAAAAGTTGGTGCGGAGCCACCTCTTTTATAATTGGTTATTTGGCGTGTGAGACGTGGAATACTACTTATGAAAAGCAACGAACTTAGAAAAATTACTCTTTGGTACAAAAATAAAAATTAATGAGTCGTTTGAAAGCTCATCTCTTGGTATGAACGAGTAAAGAGTCAATCTATTTGTATAATATAAAAGAGTGATTTTTCTATCTATTCTCTTGAAAAATCCAAGTCATTTCTCTTGGCGTAAAGGGAATGTTCTACAAATATAGGCCTTGTTGTAGTTACCACAACTCAAAGGCCAATCATGTGCTTGCCAAATGATTGCCAACAGTTCCCTTTCTATTCATTGCAGCAGATTGCATCAAAGGTAGCATTAGCAATTTACTCGAAGCAATTGAATAGGGGAGCACGAAATGTGTGTCCTCTTGGTGTCACAATGTTGCGTCTGGTTATTGACCTTTCGCCCTATGGAAGGTGCATATTTTTTCTCCTCCTTTGCCATTCACTCGTTCCCGAAAAAAATGAGGTCCGAAATTTTGGTATGTTCTGGTTAAGTTCAATTTTGGGCTAATTAACTTGATACAAACACTCACGGGCACAAATCTGACTGAAGGCTAATTTGAACCATTATTGCTTACTAGATGATGATAATTTGATGTTTATAGTTATAGTTTTGTTTTAACTAAAAAGTTAAAATAACCGTGCCCTAAATATTTTGGGTTACAGTCGGTTAAAAAATTAAAATAAGGCTTGGTTTGATTAACTTCTTTTCAAACAAAATAAAGTGGTATCTTATAAAATTTTGATAAATAAAATCATCCTTTCCTGTTTAAACGTGAATTCCTAGAACATAATGGTCTGGACCAACAATACTTGGAATAGCTTAAACCGATCGGTTCAGTCCTGTTTTTTCTCTCTCTCTCTCTATGTATATACATCTTTTCTTTTCGGTCCATGTTTCTCGGCTTTTATAAAGTATGGTTGTAATTAAAAACGTTGGACACTTTTTAGCCTCAAAATTGCGAACTTTTTTAATATTTATCAACCACACATTCAACATCAGTATCTGACACACACATGCTTGAAAACTATATTCATCAACTCATCACTTGATTTACCTCCCAGCTTCAAGCATTGCAGAGAAGGTTGCTAATACACATAATGGCACGCCCGTTGCCGGCGGTCAGATACCCACCATGCTCGTTGGGTCGTTGGACATATACATCCGCAATCCGGTGCGGAATAGCCGAGTCCCCTAGGTTGCTATTGCTGATGGGCAGAAAACCACGGTATACGTGGCTTGCCTTTAAAGATTAGAAGAGTGGTGCATGGGAGTTTGGAGAGAATAGGTATCAGGGCATCATGGACAACTTCAGGTTTCGCGTTAGTTTCCTTTGGCGAGTGTTCTTCTGTTGGAGTTTTGTTTTCTCACGGGACGTGTTATATTACGTCCCAAACGGGTTCGCAGAAGAACCCAACCGAAGGAGTTACTCGGTAAATGAATTGAGGAATTTTCAAGTTTAATTCCAACTGATAAAATCAGAGAATAATGCAAGAAAAGCACAACTAAACCCAATATAATCCCCATGATTTATAGTCATCCTGGTGTCTCAGCATAGAAAATCAATTTAAAACAGTTCAAATTAGTAGACGACAATTCCAATGACAATTTCAATACATGAAAAATAAAAATCCGTAACGCATAGCGACCACCATTCAAGTGAAGCGGAGCATTCCTACAGTAACTGCAGCTGCTTATCAAGATAGAAAATTGATATGTTTTTTGAAAAAAAAGGTTAGTAACAATCATTACTGGTCTTCATGCAAGTAATGTATAATCAATGAGCCGTAGAGAGCTCAATATATACAAACCATGTATACTCAAAGCTAAAACCAATTATAGTTTAAGGAGAGGTTTCCCTAGCTATAGTGAAGCCCTTCCACCAGTTTAGAACAAAATAAAACCCTGATAAACTACAAAACAAAATAATACAGTAACACAGTACAATCTAGAACAATATAACAATGCAGAATATGATAATACATTAGTCCATGAATATCATCATCATAGGGGGTAAAACATAATATAGAGAGCATAAATAGAAGGATAGTAACAGTCAACAATCCAGCACAAAATGAATCCGTAATCCTAGAAACATTGTCAGGGGTCCTTGGATTTATTATCATCTATAGGGATAATATGCACTCTAGGTTGTATACTTAGGGGCAATAAAAACCTAGATATCAATCAACAAGTATAACAATATCAGTGACAATAACAAAATAAGTAACAATAACATTATCGGTAATATTTACTATGTGAGTAATAGTAACCGTAACAATAACCTTATCAGTGATATTGACAATAACCTTATCAAAGACATTGACTGCAACAGTAATAGTAATAGTGTCAGTATAGTATCAGTCATAATAATTATAATAATAACAACTGCAATATAGGGACGACTATAAGAACAACTTTAATAATAACGATAGCGATGTGGTAACAATAATAGTAATGATAACGGTAATGGTCACACAAATAGTAATGGTACCGGTAACGATATCGATAATTATAATACTAAAAACAATGCTACCAACGACAATAATAATACCCGTAATGGTAATAGTAACAATAATATTAATAGTAAGGTATCAATAACAATATTTGTAGTTTCAACGGTTCAACAACCAAATCATATGAGATTCAACAAAACTCTGCATGATTGATAAAAGCACAATGCTATATTTATTTAACAATTAACAAAGAGCTAAGTTGTATGGACCGGTATTCTAGCTCCTTCCGATCGGGCAATGCTGACAAGTGGGATCCATATACTTAACGGATTCCCAAACTCTTGTTAAAATCTGTATGATATGTAATGTATGCCATGTAGTGATCTTAATTCTCATATTAGTAAAATAGTTAAAATAATCTAGGAAAAGAATCGTGTGGACAAAATTTTTAAGAGAGAATGGTGGAATATAAGACACCGAAGAAGCCTAAGAAAAGAATTTCGAAGATGAAATTTTCTACAAGATGGGTGGATTGTAATAACCTGTAAAAAATAATCACACATCTAACACATCTTGGGGTGAGATCAAATATATAAGTGGGGATATATCTATAGATCTTTTGCTTAATTAATCACTTTTAAAGAAATAATAAGGTCCTTTAGTTTGTACTTATGCTGAGTTGTTATAACCCAGAAACTTCATAGTTTAGGAATCACAACAAACGATAAATTATCACATGACTCAATATAGTCGTGTCAATTAGTATGTACACCATAGATTGCTTTAAAATTACCTAGAAAAATCTTAGACGTTCCTCTAAGTATAACAGATTCACTAGTCCAATCAGTAAATAGCTTAGTTTAGCAAACAATCGAGTATAAATATTAATCAAATAATCGAATGCCAATAATATTCAATTAATAAATTAAACTAGCTTGGACCAAACCAAACCAAACCAAACTGATTGAGTCAACACAGAAAAATCATGTGCTAAGCTTGGATTTGACATGTTATCACCCCCATTGGCATGTTTTAGTTAGTTATGTGTTTAGACTAGTATTTTATGTAAAACCTCGGGTCGTTTGCCTGATAGTTATAGTGTCGATACGGTCTTGTATTTAATCATGTTGTTTGGGTTAGGCCGTTCTTGCCATGGATGTGTATGGTATGATATGTGTGAGCCAAAATCCACTCCTTCGACCTCCGATGTTTGGGACACTCGGTTGGACACTTTGTTATTATGACTTTTATCTCTGGTTCGGTTACATCGAGTCGTTGTTAGATATTAGAAATGTCCCTTGTTAAATCTCGAATAGAGGTAATATTTTGCTTAGTTGAAGTCTATTTGTTAAAGCCTTTGCCCTAATTTTGTATTTAGATTAGCTACTAAACCAATTCTTTGATAAATTGGATGAAATATAAGATATTAGCATTTTTATCTTGTTTTTTGGATAAATTTTTTATTTTTGCAAGGACGAGCATTATCCCTGCATGTGTGTGAGTTGGTTGTTATACTATGCATACTTTGGTCCCCAAAAGGAAACCACAACGTAGGCGAAAAACATAGCCGCACAAACAAAACCTAGGATGGACCTCACGCAGATTGCCAAATAGAGACATTTTTGCAATAGTGTTGTAAAACCCACGACTCGAGTCAGGGTTTTATAGTCGTTAGCCGGTTGGTTTGACCGTAGTTTGAGTCGGTTCAGCTTTCAGAACACTTGTGCGGGGCCGAGGCCGACCGTGCGCACGTGCTATGAGGGTTTATGTATACCCAAGTATCGATGATAGCGTCAGATACGCATCAGCAGACTGAGTTATCAGTAGATATGAGAGTATACAGTTGATGATTTTATTTTATTTTTATGTTGTGACCGTAGAATTAGTTTAGGCCGAATAACGCATTAGGACGTGTTAGATGGTATTAGGGTGGGTTATTAGTTATACGACATGTCATTTGGATGTTGTGATATTTTGTTTGAGTTTATGGGATTTTTCCCAATTTTTCTGGATTTTTCTGGGATTTATTCCGAGTCCGTTAACATTCTTGACTCGAGCCCGTGTCGAGTCAAGTTTTATTTACAACTTTGCCATTGTCCTATACACCTCATCTTCCTCCCCAAACCCCGACGCTTTTCACCACCACCGCCGCCCTTGGGATTTTGCCACCGCCACCGACGCCGGACCGCCGTCGATCGACGCCGCCCAGCCCGGTCGTGTCGTCGCCTTGCCGCCTCGACCACGCCCGGCCGCCGTCTGGCCGTCGCAGCGCCGGAAATCGCCCTCGATTTCCTGCCGATCCCAACGCGATTTCGCCGCCGTCTGCGCTGGACCGCCGCCGCCATGACGTCGGAGCTCCTCCCCTCGACCTCCCCTACCTTTTCCCTCTGCTTAGCGCCGCCGTCGAGGGTCGGCCGTGGGTCTGATCGGAGCGGCCGACTGCCCCAACCGCACTCGACGCCGCCGTTGGTGGCCATCGCCGCCGCGGCTGCCCTCATCGTCACCACCATTGGGTTCAGCTCACCGAGGCGGTGCTAACCCCTACCTCTGATTGCCTCGCCGGAGCAGTCACCGGAAAACCACCGGAGCTGCCAGAAAACCGCCGGCATAGTCGCCGGAAAACCGCCGCCTTCGTCCGTCGGCACCGATTTCAGTGCCGATCGCAAGGTGGTTCTTCCTTCTTTTTTAGAATTATTACATAAATATTGTGGTCATAGTAGCATATTAGAATTAATTGTATTAGCTTCATGATTTTAGTTTAATTAATCGTGATTATGATAAACATGTGATGATTAGTGTGAATTGTGTTGTATGATGTGAATGCTTAGTAATGAAATTGTTAGTAAACCATTGAATAGTTAATTAAATGCTTGTTAACTAGTTAATTCATGAATATGTATGAATTAGGTTTTGCATGCTAACATTATGAAATTGTTAGTAAACTATTGTATAGTTAATTAAATGCTTGTTAACTAGTTAATTGATGAATATGTATGAATTAGGTTTTTGCATGCTAACATTATGAAATTGTTAGTAAACTATTGTATAGTTAATTAAATGCTTGTTAACTAGTTAATTTATGAATATGTATGAATTAGGTTTTGCATGCTAACATTAAGTTAAACAGATGAAATTGATTAAACCATTGTCACCTAATTAGAATAGGTATGCTTTGAAATTGGAATTAAAAGTGCTAGGTAATAAGTAACATATGAAATGATAAAATTATTAACTTGCTTGACAATTAGAGATGTAGGGAAATTGTCGAAATAATTGTCATGTTTGATTAGATGATTGTATGCATGTGGATATATTAGTTACATAGGCGTGCATCATATATGTATGGGCGTTAGTAAATAGTTATGTTCATGTAGGTACGTTGCAGGAGCTCGCCGTCTAGGCACGAGACTGCGCTTGGAGCTTCTGATAGGTCCGTTAGGACACGCTTCTCAGGTTTTATCGCTCCATTCTATCGGTGATTTGATTTATTGATCGTAGGACGTGTCAGGTGGATGATTTATTGGACCCACCTAACACGGGTCACCTGGTCGATGTTTTTCGGAATTAATAACCCTCGAGGATGAGATCCCTCGAGTTTGTTTTCGAAAATAAGATCCACCTCAAGTTGCCTTCGGGCCTATTATAATAAATCCCGACCCAGCCCTATAAATAGTTTTATCGAGTTTTCAGTGAGACAAGAGAAGATGAGTCGACTGCACGTACCATGAGCGGATGCCGTGCCAGTCAAAGCGGGCTCTGGATTAGTGCCAGTGGACTGTTCCATTCCTGAGGGATCCTGACAACTCCGCGTTTGAGTTCCTCACACCCGGAGGACGTGGAGGTTTATGGGTACTGTTTAGTACAGCGCATGTCCGGACTTGTGGTTCAAAGGGTACTAAAGGCGACCGCCTGAGAGTGCTCGGTCTACGTGCTCAAGACCAGGAGTAATATGGAGGTTCGGAGAGGGCTTAGGATAAAAGTTTTACGTGAAGTACTGAAAAAGAAGTGTCGTGAGTGGCACAGTACCAGATAGATTGGGATGCTGTTGTGTCAGCTGCTCGACGGCTCCTTTATAGTTGCCCTTATGAGAGTTCTTGAGGAAGATATATATGATGGTTTGTTTTCCATGAGAGTTTGCTCTCATGTTCCAGTTTGATATTAGTTATTTCCGGACCAGTGACACCCGTTGCTGACGTTTTTCTACTATATGTAGGTGAGGATGATGATTGGTGTATGCCGGCCTCGACGAAGGAGTAGCGCTTGCATTGCACACACATACCTGGTGCCGCGCCGACTTTTGCGTAAGATGTGATGTGATTGGCTTTTGTAGTAGATTTACATATTAGTATTTACGCATGTGTTTGTGAGACTTGTAGATCTTGTTTAAAAATGTATGAATTTTCTTAGAAATGTTTTGGAAAAGTTCCAATGCCCAGGATGATCAGCTATGTTAAGTTGAAATGAACAAAAACACGATGAACATGAATTGCAGGTGGGTTGGATGCCAATTACGATATGTGTAGTTGATTTGAAGTCTAGTGTGATATAAATTTTTGTTTTATATATATATATATATTGTGCCGTATTTTAACAGGTCATCCACTTATTGCATTTTTAGGGGAGGTTCTGTCCGTTTTATTCTAGATTTTATGAATTTTATTGTTGTTTTAATTATTTTGGTGTGCGGTGATTATCATGACATTCACGTAGTATCCTATTAGGGTTTTGCATCTCATTCATATATTGTTTGCGCATTAGCGGCGTGCTCCATCTTGAGACGTCGAGAGGGTTATGTCGTAGCCGTTTAGGTTTTGGGTCAGCCAACTTAATCGGTTTACGAGTAGTTCGATCCTTTGTAACAGTTCTGGTCCGGGTTGAGAGTAAACCGGATTGGGGTGTTACAAGTGTCATTCTACAATTCTACACATGTCCCCGGTCGGTAGACAACTCTAACTAACCGATTCATGTAGACTCAAACACGTGGCTCTCTTCTCCTCTCTTTTTTATGAGGAGTTGGTCAAATATATAGATAGCAATGTGGGGTAGGTGGTTTCATGGTGACTTATATGAAATTTCTCAACAACTTCCTAGAAACTTCTCAATTCCGAACTACTATAAGAATGATTACTAATTATTATTACCCACATTTGAAACACATGTCTTTCATGGGTAGTAAGGTGCTTATCCTCACGATTTCTACACATGTCCCTCGGAAAGTATGCATGGACTACAGGAAACTCAACAAAGGCACAAAGAAAGATCATTTCCCCTTGCCTTTTATTGATCAAATATTAAATAGGTTAGTGGAGGCAATAACATTATTGTTTTACATATCCATATGGAACATTTCCTTTCAGAAGGATGCCCTTTGTTTATGCAATGTGCCCGGAACTTTCCAGAAGTATATGATGTTTATATTTTTGGATATGATTGAGGATAGTTTAGAGGTGTTTATGGATGATTTTTCGGCTGTTGGAAGCACATTTGACCAATATTTGGATGCCTTAGACAAAATTTTCTAGAGATGTGAAAGCTCTAACCTGGTCCTAATTTGGGAAAAATGTCATTTCATGGTGTAAGAAGGAATTGTGTTAGGACACATAGTTTCAAGCAAAGGCCTCAAAGTGGACAGGGTTTAGATAGAAATTATTAAAAAATTGCCACCACCCATTAATGTGAAAGGTATTAAAAGTTTTTTAGGCAATACTGGATTTTACAAAAGATTTACAAAGGACTTTTCCAAAATTGCAAGACCATTGTGCAATTTACTAGAAAAGGAGGCAGCATTCAAGTTGGATGAGGACTGTTTACAAGCTTTTGAAGAGTTGAAAACAAAATTGGTGTCTGGCCTTATTATTAAACTACCTAATTGGTCATTACCCTTCGAGATAATGTGTGATGCAAGTGACAAGGTAATTTTAGGCCACCTCCTAAACAAAATTTTCACATAGTTACTATGCAAGTAAGGCACTTTTTAACATTCAGAAGAACACTAGTATTGAAAAAGAATTCTTAGTTGTGGTGTATGTTCAATTTGGAGATAAAAGACAAGAGAGGTTCAGAAAATATAGTAGTTGACCACCTGTCCAAACCAGAAAACAAAGAAATGGAGGAAGAAGACATACTAATTCAAGAGAATTTTCTAAATGAACAATTATTTCAAGTCAGTGCCTCAAATTTACCCTAATACACTCATTATGTAAATTTTCTTATTGTTTAAGCACTACCACTTTGATATTTCACCTCAACAAAAGAAAAAGTTTTTAATGGATGTAAATCGTTACTAATGGGATGATCCATATCTATTCAAGAAAATGAGTGATCAACTTATTAGGAGATGTGTTCTCGAAGAAGAAATACAAGACATTGTTCATTACCGTTATTCTTCAAATTATGGTGGTCATTTTGGTAGACAAAAAATTGTAATGAAAGTTTTGCAATGTGGGTTTTATAGGCCAACTATTTTCAAGGATGCTCACTCATTTGTTATGCAGTATGATAGATGTCAAAGGACTAGAAACATTTCCAGAAAGTACGAGATGCCTTTGCACAAAATTATGGAAGTAGAGCACTTTGTTGTATGTGGTATAAATTCATGAGACCCTTCTTACCTTCAAATTAGAATCAGTACATCATTGTAGTAGTAAACTATTTCTCGAAGTGAGTAGAGGAATCAGATTTTCTAACGAATGATGCCAAAGTAGTTATCAAATTCTTGAAAAAGAACATCTTTACATGGTTTGGCACTCCAAGGGCAATCATCAGTGATGAAGGTGCACATTTCTGCAATTAAGCTTTTGACACTATTAGCTAAGTATGGGGTGAAGTATAAATTGACTATAGCTTACCACCCTCAGAAAAATGGGCAAGCCAAAATCTCGAACCGAAAAATCAAAAGGATTTTGAGAAAATTGTTAGTCCTACCAGAAAAGATTGGTCAATGAAGATTGATGATGCCTTGTGGGCCTATAAAGCAGTTTTCAAAACCCCCATAGAATGTCCCCATTCAAGCTAGTCTTGGGAAGCATGCCACTTACTAAGTTAACTAAAACATAAGGCCTATTGTGCAATTCAAAAGCTAAATTTTGAAGCAATGGCATGTGGAGAGAAGAGACGGATAGAACTGAATGAGATGGATGAATTTGGAATGGAAGCCTACACTAATGCCAAGTTGTACAAGAAGCACACTAAGCTTTGACATGACATGCACATCTCGTAATAAATTTTGAGCTAAGGCATCAAGTTTTACTATACAACTCTAGACTAAAGTTATTTCCAGGAAAGCTTGAGTTTAGATGGTCGGGTCCATTTGCTACGATTCAAGCATTCCCACATGGTGTTGTAAAAATTAGGGATGAGAAAATAGGTACACAATTGAAGGTAAAAAGATAGAAGTTGAAGAAGTATTTTGGCGGAAATTTGATTGGGTCATCTCCACAATTATCTAACGAACAAATGGAGGAAAGAGAGTCATGCCAAGGAATGGAAATTAGCGCAAGATGGAAGACAACCCATGTATAAAAAAAGTAGAAGAAGAATAATAGGATAGAGATTATGTATATAGTTATTTGTTGGATAGGTAAAAGAACAACAAAAAATGCCAAGCCAAATTCAAATTCAAAATTCAAATGACCAAATCAATTCAGGTCAGAAGAGTACAGGTAAAATAAGGAATTGGAAAGAGAAGACCATTAACGAATTTAAGGTAAAATTCTCTAACCCCAAAACCATTTTCACTTCTCTACAATCGATTGGCGTTCACTTGATTCCCGTTTGGTAAATCTTTGTTTAATCCTTGATTAAGTATGTAATTTCGACCCCCTTTTTATCATTATACTTCATATTACCGTTTACTATTCACCGCCTATGGAGCAACTTCATTTGATTATTGTCCACTATTCGCTCAAATGATGAATACAATTTAGTAATGAATACAAATAGATAGCTTGTTTGCTACATCATCATTGTCTGAGTACAATAAGAAAAATCGCAAGTTTCTGAATCTTGATGTATATAAGTATGTTTAATTGTTTTATTTTTTGTAAATATATTTGTTTAAATATTCTCATGAAAAGTTGAATTTTTTTAGAATCGTATTATCAAATATTTTTAGTTAAAAGATGTTGCTCGAAGGACAGAGGAAAAAGATGAATGCTTCGAAATTGAAGGCTATGCACAAAGAAGAACCGAACTTCTCGATTTTGAGAGAAGTCCCAAGCACAGAAGTTCTGATGGAGAATCAGAAAGCAAACCCAAAGGAAGGATTTGCACTAGGATCAGCCATCCATGATGAGATGAAAGATTAACCTAGTTTGTCTTCACTACCCATAGAGAAAGTAGCAAATCAACCTGCCATCACCTCATTCTTCACGAGGCTTCCAACAAAACCAAAAGAAAAATCAAAAGAGAAGGTGGCAGTAGAGGAAGAAAAGTAAGCATGAGAGGATAATTTGGGAAAATCACAAAAGGAAATGAGTACAAGTAGTGAGGAAGAACATTTGCCCCTCAACAAAAGAAAAGTTACAAAAAAGAACAAGGAAAGCAATGCTAATCCCCAACTAGAAAAGGAATATTTAGCTGATTCAAAACCACTAATAATTTAGACTGAGAAAGAGCCAACTTTTGAAGGTAATTTGGGGAGAAAAGTGTTATAGAGTCAAGCACGAAGAAGCCTACAAGGAAAAATCCCAGAAGGAAAGAAGTAACCAACAACCATTGACTTAGGAAACTAGAAAATTACTACAGTGAAACATACTAACAAGTCATTAGAGAAGGAAAAAGAGCTACAAGCTAAATTCTAGCAAGAGTCTCCAGAAGGGGAAAAGGTTACACTGACCCCCACTCAGAAAGGAAGCAAAAGAAAAAGGAAATAAGCTATATGTATGTCGAAGGGAAGAAAAACAAGAGTTAGCAAGATGCTAAATACATAAGAAGCCAAAAAAGTAATTCCTAAAGAATGCAAGAAAAATCAGTAAAAGAAAAGGAAATTGACAAATAAAGCATTAGAGAATGCAGTAGAGGAAGAAAAGGAAATGGAAGATTATAAGAAGAGGAAAGAAGGCTGATTCCAAAGCCAAGAGTCAAGATGATAACAAAGAGATCAAAGCCAGGACCAGCGACTCTTGAGAAAACTACCAAGTTTTATCACTTTATTTTTGGAGTAGCGAAGGCTTATTTCGTAGATGTGTTGTCAAAGAAGAAGTTCGTTAAGGAAAGAGGATTAAACAGGGACGATGAGCAAAGTGATTAGCCAATACCCTGACAAAACTCAAGGAAGGAATGAAATACATGAGGGAGCAGCAAGAAAAATAACTAGCATTTGCACAATAACAAAATAAATAGAACAAGGAAATTCTTAAAGAAAAGAAGAAGAACAATAAAGACATCTCTTGCATTCCTGTTCTATTTGATTCTTTATTTACAAGGCTGTCAAGTTATACCATCAAAGCACTTGATGCAACCAATACAAACAAAGCTAAGGCAACAGCCTCCGGCACAAAGAAAGTGCAACCCAAATCTGGAAAGCTCCCAATAAGATCAAAAGCAAAAGTGAAGCAACAGACTATGCAGCCACCCAAACAAAATCATGGGCAACAAAATAAAGAAGATGAATCTAAGGAAGAGATCATGACACACTTGGGAGGAGGAGAATCCATGACGGGCACTTACAGTTGGCCGCAATGCAACCAATTCAGAGGAGGATGAATAAAATGAGCAATTCTAAACTCTTCTACCCTCGTTTGTTACAATTTATGTGTTAATATATCTGTTGTGATGTTGCTGAACTAGTACCTCTACTGATTGTGAGGACATAGTTATTTTCAAGTCTGGGGGAAGAAACAATTTTGGTTTGTGTAACTTGAAGCCCGTACTTTCTAAGTTATAAAGTGATATTTTGAAAGCATATTAGATGTTTTAGAGCTAAAGTAAATTTTATAATTATGTTGGTCATAAAGATCGATTAATCTTAAGTGGGTTTAGTTGGTTAGGATGAATATTTGAAGTCTCAACTTAATGATATTATGCTATCCATGTTTTTTCTTCATTGTTCTTACCAATTTCTCAAATATGTTTTCAAATTGACTTAGGATAGAGTTTAAGTTTTTCTAAGAAAAAACATATGAAGAGGGAATTAAGTTAGAATTATATTTGTTGTTTCTCAAGGGAAATGAGAATTCTTGGTAGATTAGAAATGAAATAGGTGAGTTTTTTATCATCATAGCCTAAAAAGCACCCCTTCTATTACTTGGTTTAGTCAATTTTGGCTTTACATTAACTTTCAATTTTTAAAGTCCAATATAATTAAAGCCTTAGCCTAACTTAGTTTATCCTTATTTTTTATTGTCCCACACCTAGCATTATTAATATTGAAATCTTCTAAATTAGCTATAAACTCATGTAGTTTATTGAAAGAAGTATGCTAGGGTGTTGGGATGATGCTTAGAATATAAAGAAATAAAACTGTTATTATCTTAGGAAAAAAAAGAGAGAAGTTGTGTGATGAAAAGTTATAAGTATCGATTGAACATTCCAATGTGGATAGTGCGTTTTGGAATTGGGAATCAACTTTTGAAGGAGAGGTAAGGAAGATCTTTACATTTTTTAGTTTATTGTTGATTGGGAAGGATTTGATATTAATAACGCATTTAATTTTGTTACCTCAATTTTAGCTCTATCCTAACCCCACTACACCCGATTAAATACTATTGATCTAGTCTATCCAAGAATCCAGATAAGCGAAGAGAAAGCTTCCAATAGAACTATGACTAGATGATTCCAACTGTGTTTCGTTTTCAAACTTTGAGATTACCTTAGGAAAGCTTAGACAAGTTTGTTTAATTTGTTTAATTATTTGTTTTCTCTAGAATTTGATTCATAGTAACATAATGGACTTGAGTTTTTTGGTTTTACGTGTTTTAAAAACACATATGTCTGAAAGGATGTACCGTTTAAGAAATTAAATAAAAATTATTTATTTTGAAAAGGTATGTCATTTTCCTTGTAACTTTTTTTGGGGTGCTTTCAACGGAACCTTTCTTCCACTTTCTTCAACTCTTCTCCATCATCTCCCTCTCATTCTCCTTCTTGAATTCTCTTAGATTTCTTGAAAAGGATATTAGTTTGTGACTTAAAACAAGATTTGGGAAAAGACTTCTTCAGTGATGCATTCTTGAAGAAGTGATTGGCGCACTGTATCTTGGGAAAATATTACTTTGAAGTCAACACTTTTTAGTGTACCTTGGACTTCAAACTTTAATTTTTTGTTTTATTTCATAGATTATAAATTGGTTCTTACATATTTGCAAACAAACTCCTCTTTTTGAACATATTGTTGTGTGATATTTCTAACAATTGCAAAGTAATATTTACTGTGTGAGTCTACAAATCATGGGCACCGATGATTTTATTAATTTCTAAGATTTTGATGGAAAAATTGCCAATCAATTAAGAGATATCAAAATTTTAATGGATTTCAATTTGATTTGTGCGAGATAAATCACTCAGGTATGTTTTTATATATAAATTTGTTTAAAAAGAAATGTTATGCATGTGTTAGCCATATGTTAATGGGCACTAATAAATTGGAATGAATTATGTGATATTTTAAATTTTGGAAATTTATGGAGTTCATTATATTATAGATTATGTGTGGATGATTTTGATAATTATTGTTATATATTTGATGATGCTTCTTGAGAAGAGTTGATGAATGATTTAGTCTATGTGAAAGCATATATATGCAAATTCTTATTGACAAAATAATTGCTAAGTGCAAATTATTATGTGAGAGGCAAAGAGAATTAACACTAATCAAGAAATGAACCATCTTTGGTTGATGTTGAGATTTTCATAAAATTTATAAAGAGTACCATGTGGTTGCCTATTATAAAAAAGAGAAACAAAAATTGGAAACTTGTAAGTTTCCACTTTCTTCTTTAAAAATAAATGCAATCATCAAAATTATACAAGGTAAGCTATCAATTTCTTTCATAGAGCAATTTTATTACAAGGATTGTTATAGGTGTGGAATAGTAGAACATGTTATAAGAGATCTCCATAACCAAAAGAATTGGATTTAACCAGTATGTGATGATTATAATGTTCAAATTCCAAAAGCTAACGTAATCTTTGCTCGTTCGAGTTCAAGAGATGGAGAAACTGGTATGGAGTTGGTCATAACAAATTCTGAAATTAGACTACAACAAAATTAATGTGCATGGTGGGTTGATGCAAGAGCTAATGCCTATGTATGCATTGGATGTAAGAGATAAATATGTGACAATGAGAAATTCCATAAATGCATATGTTATGGGAGTTGGAGAAGTGGCTCTAAAGTTTACTCCAGAAAACACTCTAACTCTAAAAACTGTTCATCATGTGCCTAATGTCAGAAAGAACCTTGTAATTTGAAGTTGCTCAACAATGAAGAATTCAAAATGGTGTTTGAATCAAACAAAGTTGTTATTTCGAAAAATAATATGTATATTGGTAAAAGGCATGTGTATGAATGGTCTTTTTAAACTTAATGTTCTAGAGTGTTATTATAAAGTCTAATTATCATAATTTTGATATATGAAGTGTTAAAATCTTTTGATGTATGGCATGGGAGACTTGGGCATGTTAATTCTCACACTATTAAGAAGATGATTAATCTTGGCATAGTACCTAAATATGATGTGGCTTCATCTAGATGTAAGATATGTGTGTAAGCAAAACATCCTAAAAAGCTATTTAAGCAAGTATATTGTGAGAGTTCGATACTTGAGTTAATCCACTTAGATGTGTGTGAAATGGATGGACAAGAGGAAAGAGATATTTCATCACTTTTATTGATGATTATTCACGATATTACTATGTTTATTTATTGACATCAAAAGATGAAAACTTTGCCAAATTTGTAGAATATAAATCTGAAGTGGAGAATCAATTAGGATGTAAGATCAAAAGGCTTAGATTGGATAGATGTGGAGGATATTGTTCAAATGAATTCAATACATTTTGTGTAGATAATGGAATGAATTAACTAGATAACTACTCCATATACTCTGCAATCCAATGGTACAGCTGAAAGGAAAAATATAACTTTTATTGAGTTGATAAATTTTATGTTGAGTTCCTTTGGTTTGCCAAAGAACAAGTGAGGAGAAGCCTTACTTACATCATGTACAATTCTGAATCGAATTCCCTAGAAATTGTGATGTAACACCATATGAGATGTGGAAAGGGCAGAAGACTAAATTAAATTTCCTTAAGGTATCGAGCTGTTTGGCAAAGTAAAGATTTCTAATATTAAAGTGAATAAATTGGGAGATAGAACATTTGATCGAGTGTTTATCGGTTATCGCATAATAGTCATGCTTATAGATTTCTAGTTGTAAAAATTGATTCAAATAATTATTCTACTAGTAGTCTATTAAGGAGTCTTGTGATGTCGTGTTTTATGAGCATATTTTTTGGTGGAAAGATCGAACTAAGATGTTGAATCATTTACTTCTCATGGGAAAAATTCAAAAGAGTCAACTAAAATAGTTGATTTAAGTAGCAAGTAGCCTAGAGTTGAGATGAACTCTGGTGATGATTTCTATACATTCTTAGTTGAAGGTGATCCTATAACCTTTAGTCAAGCTACGGCTACAAGTGATGCAACATTATGGAAAGAAGCTATAAATAGTGAAATGGATTCTATACTTGAACATGGTATATGGATCTTAACAGATCTACCATTGGGGTGTAAACCTATAGGGTGCAAGTGGATTTAAAAAGAAAAGTTGAAACCAAATGGATCTATTGATGAATATAAAGCCAAGCTGGTAGCTAAAGGATATAGCCACAAAAAAGGATTGGACTATTTTGACACATTCACCTGTGACTAGAATTATTACTCGAATACTTATTGCACTAGTTGTAGCCTACAACCTTGAGACCCATCAAATGGATGCAAAAACAACCTTCTTGTATGGAGAGCTTGAAGAGGAGGTAGACATGGTTCAACCAAAAGGATTTGTAGTACCTAGTTAGAAGGAAAGGTGTGTAAAATGGTTCGATCATTATATAGTCTTAAACAAGCTCCTAAACAATTACATGAAAAATTCAACAATACTATAACGTTATATGACATTGTCATGTGTGACTCTAATAAATGCTTATATTATAAGAAATTTCTTGATTCAATTATTATTTTGTGCTTATATGTTGATGACATTCTAATATTTGGAAGTAATGCCAAAGAGATTAGCAAAACCAAGAAAAATTTGAGCATGAACTTCGATATCAAAGAGCTTGGTCATGCTAATGTGATATTAGGCATCAAGATTTCAAGGACAGATAGAGGAGCAGCTCTATCACAACCCCACTATGTTAAAAAATTATTGAGAAAATTTTGCTTTATAGAGTACATACCTGTTAGTACTCCTTGAGACCCTTGCGTCAAATTAAGGAAGAATGGTGGAGATAGCATATCACAATTAAGATAGTGGCTTGTAAATACCTAAGGGCTTTCTCTACAACTTTCTAATGATCTAATCAAGGGTTGCTTTGATATTGGCTTAGCATCCCAAAGACAAAACTTATATTTGGCCTTATATGTGTTTGTGCATAAAACAAGCTCCTTACTATAGATGCATAACGAATTGATTTCATTTCTTTCCAATCTAAGCATTCTTTGTACATTGCATTTCACTAAACTTGTCCTTCATCTAAATTGGAACTATCCCTGTGAAGCATTTGTCCATTTGAAATTTCTTGATGATTTTATCAATGTAGGCCTACCGAGACAATTCCAATAGCCCTTGTGATATGTCACAAAATATTTTTATTTCAATCATATAGGATGTCTCACCCACATCTTTCAATTCAAAATTCTTAGAGAAAATATTTTACATCATGTATCATTCCAATATTATTTGTAGGAGGAAGAATATCCTCAACATATATAACTAATATAATGAACTTGCTACCGCTTAACTTCACGTATATATACTGATCAACAATATTTTCTATGAAACCATAAGATGTAGTGGTATGACTAAACTTAAGATTCCATTGTCTAGAGGCTTGTTTCAATTCATATGTTGGTTTATTCAATTTACACACCAAATTTTATTTTCCAGTGGTCACAAAATCTTCTACTTGATCCATATAAACTTCTTCTTGCAAGTCTCCATTTAGATAAGTAGTTTTAACATCCATTTAGTGAAGTTCTAGATCATACTGAGGCAATAGAGCCAAGATAATTTTGAAAGAATCCTTTTTGAAATGGAGGAAAGGTTTTGTCATAGTCAATGTCCACACTTTAAATAAAACCACCGGTAACAAAGTCTAGTTTTATTAACTTTGGGTATAGTCTTTTGAGCCATGTTTGGTCTTAAAGACCCATTTATAATCGACTTGGTTTGATCCTTATGACAACTCAACTAAATCCCCAACTTTATTGTCACGCATTTATTTTAACTCTTATTTTATGGCATTGCACCACTTTTCTGAGTGGTCACATTCCATGGCTTGATTGGATGTATTAAATCCTTGTCAATGCTTAAATTGCACTCATGTTTAAGTGAGTAAACTACATAGTCATTTCGATTGTACGTTGGTTAGTAGGCTTAGAGGAGCGGGAAGAGAAATGACAACCTCAGCGTTTAGGATTTTATTTTCCTTACACTATTAATCAATTAGAAGCTTGTGCTGAGTTGTGGAACTATATATGTACATGGACGTGTTAGCCGTAGTATAAGGATTCATATTAGTTGGTTTGGTACTTTAATATTGAGGGGGATTAGTTTTCCGCATTTGTTTTATAGTAAATTTCTCATATTGTTTGCTTTTAGTACATTATTATAACTTTGTGCTAGACTTATAGTGGTAGTAATAGTCTTAAATATA
The DNA here is from genome assembly GCA_033002965.1 of Piper betle. Classification (NCBI taxonomy): domain Eukaryota; kingdom Viridiplantae; phylum Streptophyta; class Magnoliopsida; order Piperales; family Piperaceae; genus Piper; species Piper betle. The sequence goes on along the minus strand of JAURVB010001278.1, from coordinate 51,346 downwards.
GCTTAGAAATTTGGGGATGTTGCTGAGAATATTTTCTTATGTAACTGAAAAGTAATATTATTGGTCTATTTTCATAATTTATGAATTTTTTGTCATTTTTATACTGATTTAATAAGCACTATTTTATTATTATTTAATTAAGACAAATTGTGTAAGTACTCATTTCATTTTTATAATCGTTTTCCTATGGTTTTGGACTAAAAAAGGATTATTGGTGAATTTTCATAATTTACTAACGAGCAAATAACTATATTTTATTTGTTATTTATTATTTATTAATTTTTCTAGTGTTAATTTTTTTGAAATTACCAAATATATTTATTTGATATTTTTTCCATGTTTGGATGTTGGATTTGATTATGTTGGTGCTAGAGATGTAATTATTTGGCGAGTGGTGATTTATTTAGTGTTACTTTTCTTATTTTGTTTTGCATGCAGATCGAGTTGGTGTTCATTGGTTTGCTAGGATCATACATGCACGTGTATGCGTCACGTAAAGCAGATTATAAATTGTTTGAGTTGGGTGTTGTGTTGCTAGGCATTGGATTTCGAACTCGTCGCTAGACTGACACTTAGAGCTTGGATCACCAGGTCTATATGATTTCGCTTTTGACTTATCATTCTATCTCTATCGTAATCTTGGTTTGTATTGTATGACAACTTAATTTGTGGTTTTATCATAACTCATTTAGTTCGGGGCATCTTATCATTATGATTTCCTTATTTAATAACCAAGGATGGGATAAATAGTTTTAGAAAAATGAGATGCACCTCTAGTTGTCTTTTTTGAGGAGGCCTATTTATATAATTCAATACCCAAGCCTATTATTTGTGTGTGTATGTGTGCATCTTTGTGATTTTTGTGTGCTATGAAAGCAGTGGTGTTTAGCAACCTGGCTGTGTGATGAGGGGTTTGGTGAAGGTTTTACCTACTTGCCTAATTGAGTCCTTACGGAGGAGCCCTTTGGCCTTTTCACCTTGTTTTATTGAGGGGCTTGGATGGTGATTCATAGTGTCTGGTGAGGGAGGCCACGGGCATGTGCCTGGTCGGTGGGGATGTATCATTTACATCCCAGCACGTTTGAGCTTATCACATATGGAGAGGCACATGTGTATGGGTATTGTATTATACAATGTATGTCATAACTGCAATGTATTTGGTTTGCCTTCATAACTCAGACAAGTGGTGCATGGGGGTTTAGAGAAGATAGGTATCAAAGTGTTCCTCGTAGCTATGGGTACCCATCACCTTCAGTTTTACTTTCTCGTGGGACGTGCTATCGCTCTCATTGGCCCACTTGTATTTAGTTACAAGTCTAGACCAGTATTTTTGTATTGACGTTTTCTTTCTATATATATATATATATATATATAGGGCAGCGTTACATTGCGCTGCCCTATTTTGACAGCGCCAATGCCCTACCTGTTAGTGGGCCGTCGGATCCTGATCTGACGGCCCACAATCAAATTACAACCCCCCCACCCCCCACCCACATATCCGCCACCGGCCGCCCCGGCCTCTGCCCGACCGCCGCCCCGCCGCCGCCGGCCTCCCTGCCCCCGCCCCCGGCCGCCCTTGTCCCTGCCCCCGCCCCGCCCCTGAGACCGCCCCCGGCCGCAGGCCGCCGGCCAGCCCATGCCCCTGTTTGGCCGGCCGCCCGCCCCAGCCCTCGCCCTTGCCCCGCAGGCCGCCTCGCCACTCCGCCTGCCCCAACCAGCCTCCCCTACCCCGCCCCTGCCCTCGACCCCGTCGGCCACCCCAACCCCCGCCCTCGCTCGTCGCCATCGCCCCTCCTCCCTCCCCCCCTCCCGCGGGTGGTCGGAGGCGACGTCGCCGGTGGTGGGGTGGCGCGGCGAGAGAGAGCGGGGAACACAGGAGGGTAAAATCCTAATAAAACTTTACTCGGTCTCTGACTCGAGTTAATATTACAAAATAAATTAAAAAAAATTTATAATAAATACTTGATTCGATCTCGCACGAGATCGGGTCAATATTATAAAATAAATAAAAAAATAAAATTTTTTATAATAAATACTTGATTCGATCTCACACGAGATCGATTCAATATTACGAAATAAATTTAAAAAATAAAATAATTTTTTAATAAAAAATTTATTCCATCCCACACGAGACCGGCGCCGCACATTTCCCACCAGGCCCATCTAGCCCCGAGGCGGTGGCATTGTTGGCAGTGGGCTGCCGGCCGCAAGGTCGCCGGCAGGGGTGGCGCGCCAAAATAAATGAGGAAGAAATAGGGAGAGTATTTTGGTAATAAAAATTTTACTTAATCGGACTCGAGTTAAAATAATTTATTATGGAATTATTTTTTTAAATTTATTTTGTAATAAAAATTTATTCAGTAATAAAGTTATTTTGTAATAAAAACTTGACTCGGTCCCGCACATGATCGAATCAGGTTTTTATTACAAAATTATCGTATATTTTTTAAATTTATTTCATATTATTGACTTTATCCCAACTCGAGTTAAGTTTTTTATTACAAAATTATTTTTTTAAAAATTATTCAATAATATTAATTTGACTCCAGTCGAGATAGGGATCGAGTCAAGTTTTTATTTTATAATATTTTATTTTATGGTTTTGTATTTTTTAAAAAAATTTAAAATTATTGTGAAGTAAATTAAATATATAAAATAATATTTTTTAATTTGACTTCAGTCGAGATCGGGGAGACGACGCGAGGGAGCGGGGAGCGGGGCAGGGTGTGGGTGGCAGCAGGGAGGTGGTCAGCAAGCAGCGGCGTCAGCGGGGAGCGAATCAAATTTTTATTTTATATTATTTTATTTTATAATTTTATTTTATAAAATTGACTTGAGTCAGGAGTAAGTCAAGTTTTTATATTATTAAATTTTATTTTTAAAATTTATTTCGTAAATTTACTCGAGTCAGGAGCGAGTCAAATTTTTATTACGAAAATACCATTGCTCCTTCTTTCCTGGTGTTTTGTCGCGCCACCACCGACGGTGAAGCAGGTGACGCCGACGTGGAGGTGGCCAGTGCAGCAGACGGCGGGAGGAGCTTGGTCGATGACGGGGGGGCGGTGGCGGCGGCGGGGAGAAACGGAGCAGGGGAGGGTGGCGAAAACAGAGGCGGAGCGGGCAGGGCCACGGCGAGGGGCAGGGGCAGGCGAGGGCGGGCGAGGCGGTGGAGGGGGCAGGGGAAACAAGGGCGGTGGGGGGGAGGGCTGCGGGCAGGGGCGGGCGGGGGCAAGGCGACGGAGGCGGCAGGGAAACAGAGCAGGGGGGAAGGCTACGGGCGGGGGACGCGGCGGCAAACGCGGGGACGGGCGGCAAACGGGCGAAGCAGTACGGTGGGGGGAGGGCTGCGGGCGGGGGGCGCGGTGGCGGACAAGGCGGCGGCGGTGGGCGGGCGGTGGCGGCGGCGGCGTGGGGTAGTGGGGTAGGGATTTTGAAGGAAAAAATGGTGGCCATTGAATTTCGATCCAACGGCCACCATTACTATGCGCTGCCAAATAAGGCAGTGCATAGTCTATATATTTATCCATATATATATATATATATAGATGGTGTTATTGATCGTATTGTTGTTGTTGTGGCTGGCTCACATGTGGAGGGACATCAAAGGTGTCTCACACTTGCGTTCTCTCTAGTAGTTGTTGTGTTTCTCTTATATATGTTTACATATAATTTTTATCCCATTAGTATTTGTCATAGTTCATATGACGAGAAGCCGTTAGAATCCGTACCCCATAATTTGGAAATTTCATGAGAAGTTGACATGCCTACCACATGTTTGTGAAATGATGGATGAATAGATTCATTTGTACATATTATCATTTCCTCATGTATTATTTTTATTTCTTGGTGTGGTGATTGGTATCGAGTTAGCTTGTCATGTCATTGTATGTAGTTTTATTTCTCAGGTTGTTACATATGGTTTGCACATTCATACATTTTGTATTGCCTTGAGCCTTTCTTCCATTTCAGTACATATTACATGAAATCATACACCACAATTATAAGATCTCAAACTCACACTTCAGGCAGGGTTGGTGCTTTTGGTTCATACTGATTTGGATTATGTGGGTGATCTGGATCATGGAAATCAATCTCAGGGTATTGTTGGGCTGTTATGGGCCTGTACCTAAGCTCCGAAACCACTGTTGGACCCTTCGGGCCCCCAAAAGGGGCAGGTATATGTTCATGTTTGGTGGTGGTGCAATATACATGGGCGTGCAAGAGGCAAAAATGTGTTTTTAGATATATTGTGGAAGCAGAGTTTGTGGGTCTTGCTGTCATAGAGGCTGTATGGATCAACGTTTTTCTAGTAATTTTAAAGCTATAGGTAATAAGTAATATCAAATAAACCAATGCAATTGCTCTGTGATAATCAAACAACCATTTTCACTTTAAAAATTGTGAAATTAGTTCTAAGGGTGAGTATATCGAGATACACTACCATTTTATTTTGACATTCTATAGAACGGAATTTGGTCATTAACCATATCCCAAGTTTTGAGATGTCGGCAGATCGTTAACTAAGACATTAACTAGGGCTTCCATTATGAGCCATGTCCATAGTTTGGGACTAAGGGAAAACTAGTCTAGCTGCGGGAGGCTCATGGGTACGTCACCCAAGTTGGGGGTGTTTGGTTACATGGGTTTTGTCGTACCCATAGGACATATGTGTTGGTTCAACCCAAGTCTCGAGGCGGCAATATCGGAGGATGTCGGCAGCCCGTAGCCGGCGGCGAGGCGGCCCGGAGCGGCGGCGAGTCGCGGCGATTCGTGCGTCACAGCCCGATTCGGTCCGGCCACACTTCCGCGGCGACGTTGCGAGGTCGGCGGCGAGATCGGTAGCCCGATCGGCGGCGAGCCCGGAGTCGGGGAGCACGTCAGAGGGCGGAAACGGGGCGGCGGCGGGCAGACGAGCGGCGGCGGCGTGGGGGAGCGGGTTTGATTTTAGGTTTTTAAAATCCAAATTATCATTTTACCCATGCTTAAATAATTTAATAAAAATCATACCTAGGGTATTTTAGTAATTTCATTAAAAACCGATTCCGATTTAAATCGGCCGATTCCGATTCCGAGTTAAATCTGTCGGAATCGGCCGAACTCGGCCGATTCCAAGCCTGATTCGGGGCCGACCGAGTCGGCCCCGACATCGGATTGGCATCGCGCCGATCCGATTTAAATCGGCCGATTCGTGCCAGAGTGGTTGGTTGTGAGGCGACGTCTCACCAACACATTATTATTTGGGCTCTAGAAGAGGGTACGGTTTATTTTGGTGGGATCCTCGACCAAGTCAATCAATCAAGAGTTTATAAATCTTGGTGTGCCTTTTGTTCATTATCTCCTAAAATTAGGAATTCTCTGTACATCGTCTATATATTTTCTTCTACCAAGAGACTTAGATACACCTTCGGTGAAATTTTCTGATTTTGGAAACCTTAGTTAGAAACCCAATTCAGAGCCTCGAATTTGTGGGGCTCATGTTTTTAAGATTATAGTTTTGCCACACGGTATAATTACTTATAATTAATGAATATTAGTCTTCCTAAATTTTGATGAAACTTTTATCAGTTGGTAGTGTTCCTGTAATTTATCTGGAATTGTTATTAATTGAAAAAAACTGAGAGGTAGTTTGTATGTTAAACTTACAAAGTTACCCTCTAGGGTTGTGCTTTGCATCTGCAAGCAAAAAGATGTATTACTTTCCAGAAAATTAATTTTTATTATGTAATTAACAATGACCAAATTTTGTTTGTTTTTGTACAATTTTTGGAATATTTTAATATTTACTAATTGTAATTGACTATTTTGCCCCCGAGAAATATTTTGTTGTGGTTTATATCAAATAGGTTATTTTTATTATCTCCTTCAAAAGAGCTGCACAGGAATTGAGCAAGACAGAAAAGCTCAATGGATACCGCTTCATATAGCCGTGAAAATTGTCCAGGTTGTGATCCATAAGTTCAGCCCTTACGCCAAGGATTGGATCACTTTGATTTTATCTGCAGTTGTGCCGTGTTATTCCCTATTGTGTGGTCGATTAAAAAACTCAGCGAGGCGGCAAAGGCGGACGAAAAGGCGGCAGTGAGCTTGATGAAGCTCACGCTATTCCGGCAGTACAACATTGTGGTGATATGCTATATCAAGTGTTGTGGCTGGTTACCATTGCTTCATATAGATAATTGTGGACTAGTTTTGTGGGTAGGGAACTCGCACTTGCGTTTCATGTGTTTACCGGGTTCAAGCTCAAGTTGGAGGTGCATAATCCTACTTTCTGATTTATGACGAGGAGGAAGTGGCGGCTGAGGCTCTGAAGATGGACAACGAGTTCTAATTGTGATTCTGGATTTTGTGTTGGAATTGTGATTCTGAAGAAACTGTAGAGCTCATGTGGTGCACAAGAATCAGAAGTTGCGGAAGCTTTGATCAAATTTCAGTCGTACGTTGAACAACCAAAGTTGATATGACTAGTTTTAATTAAACGATTTTGAAGAAAGTGTTGAGCTCATGTGGTGCACAAGAATCGGAAGTTGCCGAAGCTTTGATTAGATTTCAATACGTTGAACAACCAAAGTTGATATGATTAGTTTTAATTAAACGGCTAGCATTTTAGTCTATCATTTGGCAACCAATCATTTTGAATATATTGTCAAATCTAACTGTTGAAAAAATTAAAAAAATGGCTTTAAATCCTAATGATCTTTACTTTTGAAGAGGCTATGGAAACGTATAAATTGGTATTATTTATTAGCTTGTATTTCTATGTGTAAATTATGTATCTAAAGAAAGATTAGTGTATATAAGGCTTGCTCAAGTGCATTTGAGCTATTTGTAAATGTTCTAGATGTGAGGAGTGTGTGCGAGCATTTTGTCGAGATGAGAAGGGTGCTTGGAGAGGAAACGTACCATTTTGTGCTAGTTGTTTATGCCACATGATTTGCACATTTACTGAATTCCCTAGTGTTTGATTTGATCTCTATTGTGAGTTAAGTTACTTATTCTCCATTTATATGATTTGAGTTATTATCCAATACAAGTAGTAATTTAAAATAGAACTTGTTATGTTTTACTCGCACATCATTATTTGGGTTCATATTATTGTTAATTGCGTTACTCATCTATTAGTACATATTACTCATTTACTTATGTTTATCTTGATTATCTATTAGTGTATCATTTTTCTGTGTTCAATTAGATTATGACTTAATAATTCTTAAATTGTTTAAATTGTTTTCAGTATAAGTAATGGCACCGGCAAGGCAACTTTGCGCTGGCCCAATTTTTGCGCACCTAGGGTCTTCACTTGAGGGTTTGGCCAAGAGACCTCGGAAACTGTGTTGTGGGTCCCCGTAGCGGCTAGGATAGTCCGTTAAGGGTTCCAAACATACAACAAATAATATATACTCGCGAGGGACTCAATCTTAAACATATCTAGACTCGACTCAAATAAAACCGTAAATAAGACTTGAGATAGCGCACTGTTTAATGGAGTGGAGCCAAACTCCAAAGGGGACTAAAGTTATGGCTTGCATATACATACCATACATAAGCATGTGGTCAAAAAGGGACATGTAAGTAACTCAATTAAAGTAAAGGCTGAACCAATTCCAAAAACATTGGGCGAATAGCCTGAATTTTATAACATTACTTCAACATATTAATTTAGTTAATCCAAAAGAAAGACAATTATGAAATCAATTAGTATGAAGTTATGTCTACCGAGTTTCACTACAATTTCTTATTAGGTTTTCAAGTTTATATATAATGAAAAATAAAATTTTGTTGTGAGATCCCTCAACTTAGTTCCACATCTAATACCTACTGGGAGAATATCCTATTTATAAGTGGGAATGGACTGAGATCTTTAACTTCCGTGGTACCCATTTTAAAGAAATAACTTAGCCCATTACGTTGCACTTTGGGCTGGGTCGTTACAAATGGTATCAGAGCCGACACTGGTTCCGTGTTAGATAGTCCGTGTTAGATAGTGGGATGGACTAGGGACGTTGGCTAGGCTGCGGGTCACGGGCGCTGGGGCTAGCAACGGGCAAAGAATAGGCATTTTGAGGACGAAATTTCCTAAGGTGGGTGGATTGTGAGATCCCTCAACTTAGTCTCATATCTAATACCTACTGGGAGAAGATCCTGTTTATAAGTGGGAATGGACTAGAGATTTTTAACTTTCGGGGTACCCATTTTAAAGAAATGATTTAGACCATTATGTTGCACTTTGGGCTAGGTCGTTACATTTGTACATATAGGTTTTTAGAGTTATGTCAACTGAGTTTCACTAGAAGTTCTTATTATGTTTTAAAGTTAATATATAATGGAAGATAAAAGTTTGTGCATGTGGATTTTTCGAGTTCTGTGAGCCAAATTTGTTTATAAGTTTTTAATGAGTTTTCAAGTTAATATATAATGAAAGATAAAATTTCATATAAGTGGGTTTTCCGAATTATGCCAAACAAGTTTTTCTATAAGCTTTTATTAGGTTTTTAGGTTGATATATAATGGAAGACAAAATTTCATAGATATGGATGTTTCAAATTATACTAATCGAGTTTCACAATGGTGTTTATCAGGTTTTTTACTGTACATGTGTGTTTTTATATTTTGTCAACTATGAGGTTAACCTGGTTCTTTTTTGGTACAAAAGGAAGTTACCTCTCCAGTATGTTAACATTGTTAGTGGAAGTCCACGTACGCTTTAAGTGGTCCAATCAAAAGAAGGAACAAATGGGGTGAAACAAAATGGGGCGTGACTTAAATTTTTCCCAAACTCAATATATCAATTCTCTAATTTTGTCTAAATCACTACATTTAGTGAAATTTAACTGCTTGTTACAATTATCCCTTTCAAACTTTACTAATTATGGTAATTTGGTCTAAGAAATTAGTCGCTCTGTGTTGTGTGGAACACAATAAAATGTACTTCTAAAAAATAGGCAATTGTGCGGTGCAGTTTCGTAAACTAATTCCGCCAATCAAATGGGCAGCCGAGTTCAATGCAGCTTTAACAGTTCCCTTCTTTCATTGGCTACTTGGACCATCTGAGCTATGCATTTTCTTCTTTAAAATATGTTCCTTTTATTTTGTGTTTTTTATCATTCAATGAATTTGATTTTCAAAAGCAGAAAAATATTTTGTTTAGGTGAAAGGAGTGGAAGTAAATGGTGTGAAACAAAATAGTGGAGTTCTCATTAAAAAATGCAGGTGTTAGAAGTTTTTATTTTGTTCTTCTCAAATTACTTCACTTATAAGTTATGCAACTATATCCTTGAAATATGAAACTGTGATGCTGATATATTCTTCTTTTGAAAAGATATTTGGAGAACAGCGGTTGTGTGGGGATGTATGTGAATATGTGCAAGCTGCCCACTCAAGATTTTTTCACCAGTGAGTTTGGCCTCCCTCTTACTATGACATCAAGTACGTTAATTTATTCATTTAATTAATAAATAAATTAGTAATTAAGTCATAAATCGGACAATTCCTTGTAGGGTTGTATTGAATACGATGGATATAATGGCCCTTATATACAATCCATAGATTGTTTCCTATATTTGTAAGGAATATTATGATAATCTTAGATCCAACAAGGATGAGTTGTGAGATTGATTTGAGGTGTGATATAATCCTTCTACAGTGGTTAGTCACGTTTGGATAGGCACAAGCCCTATCAAACCATTATTTTGATCATTAATTTTGTTGTTTCAATGATTTGCTACTATTTCTTGTTCTCTAACCAACTTAGTGTTCCCTATTAAATATGAGAAATGTTTGGTTTTGAAACATATGAATGTTATCCATATGAATGTTCACTATTAATCTTATGTTTCTAAATTGTGAATAATAGTGGCCTAGAAGAGGTCATTGAATGTCTTAGCTAGCTAATTTGATTTGAGTTCAAATAGTTTCTTAGGAAGTCCAAAAAATGACATTTAATAATGACTTTCTTTTGTTAGATTTTGAAGATATGAGCTGTGAAATGATATACGGCCAAGTACCACCACCATATGAAGATGATCCTGTTTCTAAACAACCATGCTTGACGAGTATTTGTAAGTTCCATAAAATAGATATAGAATATTGAATGTGAATTTTAGAGATGTATTCTTTTAGCACCGGATTGATTGAATCTTATTAGTGGTATGCTTCAACTGAACAAATTTGCAGGTTCAATGTCTAATCCTAACAGTGTTGTATGTCACAAGCTGGATGATTGAAGTGCTATGAAAAGGAAGGAGGCAAGACAGTGTCCATACAGGAAAACATCCAACTTCAAACGTAGCTGCAGAGATTACACACCGGGAGAGTATTCATTCAACGTTGAGTGGTTGTGTACAAGTAATATATATTAACTTCCTTAAATATGGAAAAACCTATTGCACACTACGTCAACAATAATATAAATCATTCTTTGTATTTTTTTCCAGCTGGAATTCATTTTCCTAGGGCTTGCATAAAGAAGATGAATAGAACAACATGACAGTCACTCCAAGAAATTTGTAAGCTAATTTTCCTGATAGCGTAGAACTTGATAAATTGAATGCACAAGAAGCTCAACTAGGAATTTCCCCACTTCATTGCCCATCTTGTCACAAGTGAAGAAAACCAATGGTTTCCTTGAAAATTCCAAGGACCAAGCTATTCTACCCCGTCGTGTTTTCTCATTGTGGTCCTTTACAGTTTCAACCAAACACATCTTAAGGCTTGGTTTGGTTGGTAAAAATAAAATAAAATGATTATAATTTTCTTGCTTATAATTTATAAAGAATTATTTATGATGTAAATATGAGATGTAAAATCTACTCAAAAAAAATTTCCTCCTTGTACTTATATGTTTGATAAAAAGCTGATAGAGATGAAGTTTCTAAGATGATTACTTATTGTGAAGCCATACTGGCAATTTATCATAATATACTTGAAAATGAATAACTTTTTAGTAGAAGTTCAATGCTTAATGTGAATTACATATATAGATTTCATAACTTTTCTATGCATGCTAAACAAATGGAGCCTAAAGTTTTTCATATCTTAGTTTATCTTTCATCCCCAATTTATTTTCCACAGAGTACGAACACCCAAATCTAAACCAAATAAGAATGTGAAATCTTAATTCAAGGTATGTGCCTAGAGCGAATGCGGTCGAATGGTTTGCCATGAAATGCTACCAAGAGCTGACTATGGATGTGAGTTAGCAAGGGCTAACTAGGGATGTGAGTTTGGTATAAACCAAAACAACCGACCGGATCTAGCTGAAAAGCAAACTTGATTTGGCTCCAACATAAATCGGTTTAATAGGTCAAGTATAAACTGAAGGGGCAGTTAAACTTAGGTTCAGAACTTCGAACCGAAACCGACCGCATGCCCAAACCATTCGGCTGCTGGCCATCAATCTGTTTGTCAGCCATGTAATTTCAACTTTTGATCAACTAAACCGAATGGACTGAAAAATTTTGATCAGTTTCGAGTCAATTTGGACAAAAAGAAATTGGTTTGGTTGGGTCGGAATTGAATGCCCTCCCCTAGGTCTTACCTCCTAGTGTCCCAATTAAAGGGGAAAACTATCTAAGGCTTCCAATTAGCACACACATAGAACACCATAGTCATGCATGCCATGTACATTTGAAGAGTTTGTTTGGATTGTAAGTGAAAGAAAGAGTGAAAAAGTGCATGAGAAAGTGTGAGAAAAAAATTTACTTCTCAAGAAATGTGAAAATGCTTTCAATACCATTTCTTACAGGAGTGAAGAAGCGGCTGAAAATGAAGGCGGGCGTTGCTCCTAAGTGCTCTAATTGGCCATATACCTAGCCATTAGGTGTGTATTGTGTGGTGGGTGCATGCAGTACATGCATGCATAAAAACTATTTTGGAAGTAATTATAATTATTTTTGTACTTCTATGCTGCATTCCTAATTAGAAATAATTATGTTTAATTTATATCCAAGTTGTACAAATTAATATTATATTTATATAACAAATATTAAATGAAACTACTTTTAATAAAGTTGAGAATTAAAATTTTCCATATGTTGTATATATATATATTTTTATATTAACCAAATAGATTCCAAATAAAATATAAATATAACCTTTATGGAATTGAATAATTACTTACACCGTATTGGCATTTGGCGGGGACATGGAGCAGGACGTCCGAGCTAGTACAGTCCCTCGGTATTTGCAACAAAAAATCCGAGCTGATAATGTATATTGCAACGTAAAAGGTCATCAACATCAAAACATTGATAGAAATAGCGTGTCGCTAGGGTTACTAATTGAACAAGACAACTCGTGAATATTTAGAGCTCGGCTTGGTTTGACTCGACTTCAATATTTAAATGTTCGTATTCGAACTTGACTTGAACTCGAATCTTACGAACCGAGCTTTAGCAAGGTCATGCTCGATTTGACTCGACTCGGTTATAACTCTAACTCGACTCGAACTTGACTCATTGCTCGACTCGAACTCGACCTGATAAAATAATATAATAATATAGTTTTTTATATTATATCTAATTTATTTATTTATTTATTTATTTATTTATACAATATAATAGCAAAGAAGTGAGATAGTTGAGATGGCAAGTATTCACCTTAATGTCTTCTCGTGGGTTCAATCCACATTGACCTCATTTTTTTTAAGTGAGGTATTTTTTATTTTTAATTAAGCCGGTTTTGAGCTCACGAATGAGTTGGGTTCGAGCTCGGAAATATTAAACAATTTAAGTATATTAGAGTTCGAGTCGAGTTCGACACATTAAAGATATTCGAGTCGAACTCGAGCATGTATGTTCAAAACTCGTTCGATCTCGAGTCGAGTTCGAACGTGTTTCAAACTATTCGAGCCGAGTTCGAATACAAGTTGAGCTTGGCTCGCTCGCTCGATTAACACCCCTACATTTCGCAAATACCTTTGAGGAAAACAGGATTGCGCCAGAAATAGCTCAAGCATTAACAACCTCGGAAATCTTCGACACAAATATGTTGTGCATTTCCGATGCAAATTTGTTAACAATCCGTCAGGATATTTGCAACAAAATATATGACGAGTTTGAATTAATTGGATGCTATTTTAACAATTGATTGCCACAAATTTTTTTGAAAGAGATTAACACGCATTTCAGCTCAAGCAAAGCATGCCTTGGGCTGATTTTGCATCCAAATGTCGTGTTGGCTGGTTAAGTGTGCGCACACAGGAGTTTAGACCATTAACATTATAAATTGGTAATTAGTGCTACATTATGGAATATTCATTGTCATTTCATCATATAAACATCCGGATCATAATGATTAGCATTTTTTTCCATTCATAACATCTTATACGATAGTATCATATATACGATGAATGCATACAAAATATGATTGTTACATACATAACCATGATTTTTGATGCTTAGATAAGTGATCACGGTTGAAAGGGTTTTCGAATTACTTAATTAATAAAATTATGTTTAACGCGTAAATACTATTAAACAATGAGAATTTTCATGCCAAATGCTTAGAGATAAATTTGTTGCGAAAAATCTTTGGGCCCCCAACAGGGACTTGCAACTCTCTTAATCCCAACAATCACCCCTCACACATCAGATTACGTGAATCATCTCCACCGGAGATCACATGATACACATGATACAGTTACGTGAATCATCTCCACCGGAGATCACATGATACACATGATACAGTGAAGTTCCAGGAGACTTCTCATAAGGCTCTAATGGAGTGGCAACATGCCATAAGGCAAACCGGGGCAATACCAGGACCCATAAGGCTCTAATGGAGTGGCAACATGCCATAAGGCAAACCGGGGCAATACCAGGACCCACCTGGGGCAACAGACGGTGCCAATTGTTGCGAAAAATCTTTTGGGCCCCAACAAGGACTTGCAATAAGTGTCACGGGTCTCTCTTAATCCAAAAGCTAGCTTAGGGAATAAGGCTTTCCCATTAGCTTATATACAAGTCACCAATCACCCCCAGAACTGATGTGGGATAAACCCAACAAAATTGATGACCAATATTATGAATTTGGTCAAGTAGAAATCACAAACTTTTGAATGCCTTGCAGTTAATAATGGTTGTAAGGCCCAATAAAAAATTGAATATGAATGGGTGACAACTCCTATTTATTCCTTATATTTTTGAACTGCCATAGAGAGTATTCGATGAATGGTGTCTTCCTTATGACTGGATTTTACAACTATATTTCCAGTAGATTTTTACTCTTCCTACTTGTCCTAAAAAGTTTAAGCCGTATAAAGATCATTTAATATTTACTTTTTCATATTCTCATTTACTTCCTTTTAACGCGGGATGATATTGATAGGGATGTAGACTGCAATATATGTTGTACGAGTATTGTTCTACATTTTGTGTACTATGTGTTTTATATTTTTTATATATTATGAATTTTTTCAGATTTCATTCTTATGCTATATTTTATCATTTGTAATTTAATTTTTTCTTAATTATTAAAAATATAAATTATCCAAATAAAATTTTTTAAACTTATTATTTGTGTCAGCAATGCGTTGGATAAGAATAAGAGGACAAAAACAACTTAAAAACTAAAAAAATGTTGCTTTAACCGAGGCAAAGTGTATCAATGATGCTTAAGTGGAAATGGCCCACGCTAAATTAATTAATAATTTATCTATGTTAATTTAGACAATTTTTATTAACTACACTTCGGGCAAAATTAATTTTGAGGTATTTTTATTTTCCCTATTTTTTCCACATTGATTGGCTTATTTAATGAACCACCACAATCGTACTTACATGACCATTTTTTGGGAAATTTTGATGGTGCGCAAAGGATTTCTCATATTTTGATTGGTTGGGACTATTGTTAATATATAATTTTTGTGGTTAGATTACATTTGATGATTATGTAAGCAATCTTGCAATAGCTTGTTATTAACCGTCAAGATTTGCTAAAAAAATAACAAGAAAGGGCAATATAATTTGACAATTTTCAAAAATTACCGATTGTATATATTATTTCTGTACAATGTTAGGAGGTGCTTTAGTATCTGCTAGCAAAATGTGGTGGTATGTGCGTGTAACTATTAAATAATTTTTATTAAATAATGAGAAATACTATAATAATTTAATATCTTAAAGAAAGATTCTAATGTTAATAAGATTTTAATTAAATAAGGGAAGAGATAAACTTTAGAATATAATTTGTTTTTATTTTGTTTTATCGTATTTTAATTTCTTGAATATCCTACTTTTCATCCGAGAATTATATCTCCTTTTTTTTTATGAAAGTAGATATCTAGTTTTGAGGGGTTCAACAAACATTTGTATTTTGTAATGCAACACAACTATATTTTTAAAAGTTTCCGGAGAGGATTTCATTCGTAGATAAATTCTATATATAGATGACACCCACTTGGTAAAAGTTTTGACCTAACTCTCTAGGTCAAGTAAAAAAATTACTAAAATACATTATTCTTCTTTTAGTTTAGTTAAATCAATACTTTAAAGTATTTAAATCATATATTTATTAATTTAAACATCGAAGACAACAATATATTATATACAAATTTAATATAACCTTTTATTTGTTGTATTAAAAAAATTATATAAATAACTCCAAAAATCGGGTGAATCTTGAATTTTTGAATCAAACAAAAGACAAATATATCTCAGTCTCAAACTCCCGGCAGATCATCCCATCCTAGCCGAAAATATTTTGAGGAGAATCCAAAATCAAATTTGCTACTATAGCAGCCAATGGAATTAATATGCCATGGTGCTTTCTATTCATTTTTCATCGGGCATGAAAATGATATTTCCAAACAGTCATTATGGGAGTGACATCGGTACATCAAAAGGAAAATAGACAAGATGGTGGTTCCTATATCTGGATTTGCTTGGCTTAGTTATCCCACACGGGATCCTTCGTTGTTGCCAAGGGACAACAATTGAATGGTTTGTCATATATATGAATATATCCTTTCCTTTCCGTTGTTGATTGAAGTAATGTATACCTGCCCCGGCCCCCTTCAATTATTCCTATCTCTTTTTTCCTTCAATTATTCGTGAGGTTGCAGCCTGTCTTTCAGTTCATAAATTTTTGGCCAAGCCTCTTTCCTGTACGTTTTATCCTGCCCAGAAGTTAGTCTAAAATTTTGATACTTATTAGGATAAAATAATATTTAATAGGATAAAATATATATGGTTTGCTCGTGATAATATTAGTAAGAGTGTGTTTACTAGTTTTTAATATGGTTAATTATTTTAAAATAATGATTTAGGTAGGCTATGCATTTCTATTGAGCCAAATCATTATAAGTGTAATATTTTATGAACATAGTAATAATATGCTGTCAGGACTTTCAGTTAATATGACAGTAAGACTCAATCAAGTATCAACAAATCGTATTCACCGAACAAATCACTAATGGTAGTTTTGGATATTTTAATAATAAATAGGTTGTATCATATATGCACATCTAGTTACTGAATGGGCCTTACGCGTCAATATTGATAGTAAGACCTTATTTTTTTACCGAGGTAATTTCAATTATACCAAGTGAACGATTGTTACTCACCACTTCTTGTTAATAAGATCACCCTGTAGTTCAATGTGATCTCAGAAACAGTAATAAGTAATAGTGACAATAATAATAGTTCCTGATCAATGACCAATAAGGATATCAGAAACAGCAACAATGTTTTAACAGTAATCCCTAGATCAATGACCGACAGGGAAACCAGATTAGTAACAGTATAGCATCAGTAAACAATAATAGTATTCCCTAAATAGCATCCATGGGGAAAATCAATGAAGTCTGCCTCTAGGAAAATAAAACATTAACAGCAATCCTTGGATACTGTCCACAGTGAAACTTAAGGGATATAATAGTGTCTGCCTTTGGGATAATAGTGAAACATTAACAGTAGACAAGTAACAGTAACATCGAGTGTAACAACAATAGCGACAACATCATCAATACGTAAATCAACAACGCGCAGGGATATCAGTAACAGTAACTGAAATTCATGAATTACGTCGACAAAAAACTCAGTATCAGTAGACGATATCAGTGATAGTTTTTATTACAGTGGTTAGTTGTCAAAACAATAACAATAAATCCTAATGCATAACAACCTATTAAAGTCTCACATCATGTACCTAAAACAATGTATCACATTACGTGAATAGTTCGCTGAACTGCGACAATATTATAGTACATCCCATTGTAAGCAAATTGTACAGTATGTCTCAACATGTAAATGGCCAAAGAAAAGATAGTCGCAACAATATATACGAAAATACAATCAGCCAAGATCAGACTATCCTCAAATAGAAGACTGTCAAAATCTATGAAATTAAAATGCATGTTTTGTGTTGCACATTTTGTAGGAGCCTACGTGAGAGACAGCTAATTTATATCACAAATCAAAAGATTTGATCAGCACAACTGTAAACCACCCTAATGATCCCAAGAATGTACACAAAGGTGGAAATAATTTATACACAAATGAGAAATAATTACAATTAAGCACAAGTATAATCAACAATTTCAAATTCGCAAATATATTTATTTTGGCGAGCTTAATTAAACCATGTAAGTGCTTAAGTGACTTTGACTTTATTTACTTAGCTTTGTAAAACGATTGAAGTGAAATGTATACAAAGAATTAACTAACTCAAAAACAAGCACACTGGAAGGGAAAATGAAAAGGCATAAGAGATTTTTTAAAGAAGTTCAAAACTCCTACTCTTTTTCTATCTTGCCAAATTCTTGAATTAATAGGTCTATTAAAGCGTCCAATATGTTAAGTTAGTTTCACGTCCGATACTTATCGGAGTAAGATCTAACATATAAGTGAGGATGATTCTTAGGATTTTTAACTTGATTAATCATCTTTAGAAAGATAACTAAGTCAATTAATTACACTAATTGGGTCAGGCCTTTACAAGTGCTATCACACTAAACCTGAGATCATATTGGATAATAAAAGTCTTTCTAGATTCGGATATGTAGGCTCATGGGCCATAGGAAGAAATTTTTGAAATTTCTTTAATGTTAAGTTAATTTATATGTAATACTTATCGGGATAAGATCTAATATATTAGTGAGGATGATACTTAGAATTTTTAACTTGATCAATTATTTTTAAATGAATGACTAAACCCATCAGTTTGCACTAATTAAGTCGGGCTTCTGCAAGATTAAATAATTAGGCTCATGAGCCACAAAAAGGAATTTTTTTAAGGTGGGTGGAATATAATATTTCCTAATAAGTTAGTCAAGTTAAGTTATTCTCATGTCTAATACCTATCAGGGTAAGATTCAATACATTAGTGGTGATATGTTTAAGATCTTCAACTTAATTAATCATTTTTAAAGAGATAAACGAGCCCATTAATTTGCACTAATTGGGTTGAACTATTACAAGATATTCTTAGTATCACTATGAGAATCAATCTGTACACTTAAGTGCAAGCAAGAACAAGCCTTCTTTCACAAGTACCAAATGCCAATGAAGCTTACAACCATTAAATGTTCCTCCAATAACACCCACCAAGTGCCAAAGAATCTTGCAACTACTCCTAACATCTTAGAGCAATCCACCATAGAAGCTAGTTCCCCCCATCAAGATTACACCTTGAGTGAAGGAGTCCTTCACAACCTAGCACATTCCTTACCTAAGGCCATGTGCTCATACAAACATCCAACACCGTAGCAGTTGACAATTAAAGCTCACACCCTTGAGCCTTGCCTCACATTCGGCCTTCTCAAGAATACACAATGAAAGTAATGGGATTACAAGCAAAATGAGTAGCAAATCCTAATTCTCAAGCTTGAGCATCCAAGATGTCCAAGAGGGTTCTAAAGGTTTCAAGCACACTCCCCAATAGCCTATTTATAGCCTAGGGAGTCCCTTCCCAAAATTCTAGCCATTATGACTCAAATCCTCTAAGTTTGCTTTTGCCAACGTCTAGTTTTGGCAATTTCTTGAATGATTAGGTGCCAAACAATCTACCAAAGTCCCTGTTGATCTCCTCATAACATGCATAGTGGCCTTTGTAGAAAAGTTTGGTCATCCTTCAGTGCCAATTTCTATTCCAAGCATCCACTTACTAATTCCTCAAGTTTCATTTGAACTTTTGTCTCTTGCTGATATAGATTTTCATTGTGAATGCTTTGTCAAAGTCTACATTCAAACTTTTCTTCCCATTGTAACTAAACGTTCAATTGGGCAAAGTCTCTCCCAATGTACTTGCCGAACTTTTCATGTAGGCCCTATGGTTGATATCCATGTTTTTTGGCTGCCAAAGTCCCGACCAAAGTAGTTGCCAAGCTTTGTAGTTCTTCTATAACTTTTCTGAGTCTTGAAAATTTGATTCCACAAAGTGTATAAGGATTTTTAAGGAGTATTTAGAGAGTTTGTAATGTTGTCTCATCGAAACAAGGTTCAACATTCTCCCCATTTTTGATGATGGCAACTCTAATGTATTTTGAACTTTCTAAGTAATTCATACCAATCCTAATGAAGCTTTCTTTGACATTGTCTTCTACATCTTCAAGTCTTCAAGCTCTTAGCCTTCTAGGCCATACATCTTCATTACTCCATACCTTGCCATGGTTAGTATAAAAACAAAGCAATAAGGGATAGGTAATCTAACATTCGTTAGTCCTTCTCATTAATAGAACAAATATTATAAACATAAGGCCAAGAGTTGACTTAACTCTTAGACTTCCCCTAAATTAGTACACTCTCCCTCTAGATACTTACCCTTATAATAAATTCACTCTCCCCTTTATCATCTCAAAAAAGTCATTCTAGAGCATGGAAACGAGTTACATAATAACATCTAGTTTTCACTATGTCCTCCATCATGAGACGGGTCACATGGCATGAACCGGGAAGGTGGTGGATAGTAAATAGAGTAGTCAAGGAGGGAAAAATTGAACTATGCTCCAAGGTCTCGAATAAGAACTTTTTGGTTTCTCCTCATCTCTTGTAACTCTAACTCATATGATCTACCCAATCCGTGAGTAAAATCAAGGCCTCCCATGTGGTTTGCTTGCAAGGTAGTGGCGGAGGGTTTGAGTTACTTCGTCTTGGGGCTGTGTAGCTACTTTACATGGTTGACGTTTCTTCTCAAGCTCAAGCACATCAATATAGGAAAATTCATCTTCTTCATCATGAGTTTCTTGTTGAGCCTTAAAAGATAATGATTAAGTAATCTTCCACTTCTTGTTATCTCTCAATGTGAATTTGTAGAATACTCCATTATAATCCAGAGTCTTGGGAGCAAGAGTGGATAAGATTGTTTGGCATAGATTCTTCCTTGCCCTAATGAAGAGTGAAGTGAGGAGTCTCCCATATGGTAAGCATACTCTCCTATGGTTGCGGCACCGGAACATATGGTTGAAGAGGAATGATAAGTTGATTTTCCTCTTGAAGATGATCGTCCACAAAGTATAGACCACAAATGTGGATAGCTTGTTAAGATGCCTCACTTGTGGAACGATGTTGGATGTGAGGATTTGTTGAAATATGAATGTCATCTTGGTGAGCTCCTTTGCTTTCATTGGGTTGTTGAAGCTTGTTCGTTGATCCAACAGGGTGCTTACCAACTCATCCTTCAAGATGTTATTCTCAAAGAAGGCTATTGGCTTCACATTATGAAAATAAGAGCGGTCTCCTTTATTTGGTACTCCAAGAATCTTGGTAATGTAACTCAACCAAATGTGGAATTCTTGGCCATCAACTTTTGCTCCCTAGTTGATCTTGTCCAAGTAGTAGTAGAACACAATTTGAGGAATCTCCAATCCTTGAGCCTGCATGAGCTCAGTAAAGCCGGGATTGTGATGGTTGAAGTTTCTATATCTACCTTTTTCTCATACAAAATTACTTAATTTTCAAAATTATCTTTAGAAAGAGCCTCATTTCTCTCGAACTTCAGGCCTCTGAGGCATCTCTACATGCTATTTGGACCTAGTAGACAGACCCTCACCAATGTTTTCATTGGTTAATAGATAAGCTAGAGCACTAAAAAACAAAGTGAAAGCCATGGATTAACCTTCATTTGAGTTGAGAAAATGGTGGCTAAAATTTGAAGCAATCAAATAGGGAGCCAAAATGACCAACGATGATCAATAATAGGCACACAACGACAATTTCTAGAGCTTTAGGGGCAACAACAATTGGCATACAATAAGTGATCAGTCAATATGGGGATTAGGGTTTTCAAGTTCACAATTTTATGCAATAATCAACTACCAAACCATCACCTGATCAACTAACCAAACGTCTTTTGGCCCCAAACTCACTGTTCTATTAACTGCCAAAGTGACATTCGATAAACAATCTATTTTCAAGATAATTACTTCCAATAATTCCTCATACTAAAGTGTATGATCGGAAACCAATCATGTTGCCAAACATATGACCGATCAATGGGGTATTCTAAACTTTAGCAAGATGTTAATTCTCCCAATCGCCAAACTCTATTTTGTGAAGATTTAGTGCAGTTGGGATAAGGTACCATAAGTCAAAAACACCTTTTTGAAAATTACCCTATTTACATATATTCATAATGACAAAAAATGGAGTAAACATACATATTTTTTGAGTTTCAAAAACACTATTGAGTAAGCGGTAGTGGTAAAACAATTTTATAAAACTCGATGATTGATTTTAACACCCAATCACCTCTTTTGAAAATTCTTTTGAAGAATATCTGAAAACCCATTTGCAAGACTAAGGGGTGAATAAGTCTAAACCATGTTCCATGTTATGAATAGAACCAAAGGTTCTTGAAATAATCTTACCAATTGACAAGAAGTGTGAAGCCTTTGTTACTTCTCATTTTCCATCCTTGATATTGATCTCTTTTGATACCATAGAACGTTTCATCTTGTTATCCTTTGTTAACAACCCTCCTTCCACTAATCTTCTTCATATTTTATCAATAAGAGATCTTTAAGTCTTTGCCTTTTTCCTTAGTGATATAGTTGCTTTTTATTCTTCCATAACCACAGTCCCTTGAGAAAGTTAAATTATCCTTCTTGGCATCATTCTTCTTTTCCTTGCGAACCCATTTATAAACTTCGTTAATAATAGCCTTCTTCATCTTACACACATCATTGAGACAAGTCTCATTTTTTGACAATAAAAATAAGATAGGGATGTAGAGATAAATGGTTGCATGAAAAGGCTTATTTGAATGTGGAATCCTTCTTTTGTGATTGAGCCAAAATAGGAGACATTGAGGATTCACCAACATTCATGACCTTGTACTCCTTTTCCTTGAGTTGATGGAGAAGCCTTTTGTTTTTCATTCTCTTTCCTTGCAAGTTCCTCCTTCAAGCTTGTATTGATCAAGCTTTCCTTTTAGGAGAGAATCCAAATGCTTTTCTATAGGAGCTAAATCTTCCTCTATTGCTTCTTTCTCCATAGTCACCTTTTTTTATTTTCTTCTTTGGCTCCACATTCCTCTTAGCCATTTTAATTGATTCTTCACATAATGCTTTAAAGACTTTTGGGAGTTCTTCAAAATTTTTCTTTAAGTAGCTTAATGGTGAGGTGTCCATCATGATATCTGGGCTTTGATACCAATTGAAGGGGTCTATGTGGGAGAGAGCTAACTATATCACAAATCAATAAATTACATGCCAACAAACTTACAGCCTCCTAATGATCATAAGAATGAACAAGATGACAGAAACAACTTAAATACAAATAAGAAATATTTCACAACTAAGCACAAGTAAATAAACAATACAATCAAATAAAAATTGAGTAAGGTAAATAAGAACAAGTTCAAACTCACCAAGATACTTGATTTTGTGAGCTTGATGAAAGTATGCAAGTGCTTTGGTAACCTTGACCTTGCTCACTTGGTTCTCTGAAGTTATCAAGTTAGACACGAGATCTAAGTGATGCATGCACAAAGAATAAACCAATTCAAAAACAAGCACACAAGAGGAAAGGGAGAAGATACAAGAGGTTTTCTAAGAGGTTCAGAACCTAATCTATTATTCTATGCCACCACGTTCATATGATGGGGTAGGTTTTCATAGCTTCACTATGGCAACTAGCTTGTACACTTCCAATTAACAATGGGCCTTCCTTCACAAGCACCAAGTACTAAGGAAGCTTACAACCAATAAACTTTCCTCTAATAGCTTAGGAATCCTGTAACTACTCCTAACGCCCTAAGAGCAATTCACCTTAGAAGATAGTTTTCTCCTTCACCAAGCTTACACCTTGAGGCAATGAGCATTCCATAAGCTAGCACCTTCCTTCCTTAAGGCCAAGTGTTCACATACACTTCCAACACCTTGGAAGTTTATAATCAAAGCTCACACAGTTGAACCTTGCCTCACATACATCTTTCTCAAGAATACACAATGAAGCAATGATATTAAAAGCAAAATAAGTAAATCATAATTCCAATACTTGAACATCCAAGAGGGTTTTAAGGGTTTATAAGTGTCTCAAACACACTTTCAAGGGACCAATTTATAGCCTATGGAGTCACTTTCCGAAATTGCAGTCATGAGGACTTTAATCCTCGAAGTTTACTTTTACCAATGACTAGTTTTGACAAGTTTTGAACAATTGAGTTTTAAATGACCTGCTAATGTCCTATCGATCTCTTCATAGCACATAAACTTGCATTGTTGAAAAGGTCGGACATTGTTCAATCGCTAATGTCTTTGCTGAACATTTACTAACACATTCTCAAGTTTCATTCGAACTTATGTGTATCTTGCCGATGTACATTTCGATTGTCATTCTTCTCATTGAAATTGTGCGTTCAACTGGCCAGAGTCTCTCCTAAAGTAGATCTCCATATTTTTTAGCTGTCGTAGTAGCTGCTGAACATATTAATTCTTCCACATCTTCTCCAAGGCTTGAAAATTTGATTCCCTCAAAGTCTTCAAGGATTCTTAAGGAGTATTATATTATCTCATGAAAACAGACTTGAACATATTTGTCTTATTTATTAGAATTGCATAACTAGTCAAGATAATACAGTTAAACAGCCTTACAATGCCTAATGACTAAATGGTCAAATACAATCAACCGATCAATGTCACTCAAATCATTTAAACTGGTCAAATTGTAAAATAGAATGTCATACAACAGCTAGTCAAATAGTCAAAATTGGTGGTCAAACAAACAAAATTAAATAAATAGTTAGTTGATTAAACAATAATTACTTAGATCAATAAACTATTAAACAACCACCAATCAGTAAAAATAATCAAAAAGTTAGACAAAGAATCATATAGGCTGCGTAACTATGAGACAGTCTACAATCTATCAATCAAAATAGTCAAAATGATCGAAATAGTCGACCAGCTAAAAACCTCATACTCATCATACATGAGTCAAATAAACAGTACATAAAATAAAAACATCTCAACATAGGCCCAGAATAGTTTAAAAGAACGTAGAACAATTCTCACTAATTACCAAAAATCAAATTGATAACAAAAATATATGATACATAAAATATATATACAATACCTTGGGTAGCCATCCTCCATGCCTGACAAGTGGCACCGCAA
Organism: Piper betle; assembly: GCA_033002965.1. Taxonomy (NCBI): domain Eukaryota; kingdom Viridiplantae; phylum Streptophyta; class Magnoliopsida; order Piperales; family Piperaceae; genus Piper; species Piper betle. The sequence goes on along the minus strand of JAURVB010001278.1, from coordinate 26,799 downwards.
GTAGCATGCAGTTGTTGACAAAGGTATATACGATATATGTCTATATCAACGAAACAAAAAAATGAGATAGACAAATCTCTTAAGTAGAGAGAAGCCATTTGGGCATTACACGGTCAATAAATCATAATAAATAGTAAAATCTCTTGCAACTCAATGCAATTTCATCGATCGATATGCAAGTATTATAGCACCCAAAAATGCCAAGAAAAATTTTGAATGTTCCACAAATGGATATAATACTATCAGCATGGTGTCAGCAAAATTTGGGTCAATCTGCAGTACATTGGACAGTCCAATGCATTAATTAATTGAATAATCATTACCAATTAAATTCATTTAATCAATGTCAATACAGTACAGTAATTGTGGAGACCTTGGGATTGTGAGACTCGAAATTGGGCTAGGAATTTTTTTGATGGTCTTCATAATTTAATTGGCATAGTTGAATAGTAATGATATTTATTGAGTTGAGTTTAAAGGTTTCGACTCAAGTACCGGTGTTCATTAAATTAAATTTAAGTTAAATAATTTTTCCTAGAGAAAATGATCAGCTTTATCCTTTTAGTGAAGGGTAAAAGGGATAGACGACGAAAATATAGGGAGAGAAAGCCTCTCTACTGCCACAAACGTCGTTTCTCTCCCCTACTTCCTCATTTTGTGTATCAGCTTTTCTCTCCTCTCTTCCTCATTGACGGATACAGTTTAGGTATTTTCTTGTCGTTCATCATTGTTCCACGTATTTTTCATCTTCCACATAGATTTTTATTGATTAGGAAATCATACATGCATGTTTAAAATTTGTTGTAGATTTGATTTGATTTTTGGAGATCATGGAATAATTTTTTTGAGGATTTAAGATGAGATTTGATTATAATGATTATTTCACAAAGAATTCGAAAAATTTGACTGTTTATGCTTGGATCTTAATTGAATTTATGGAGAATTCTCATGTTATATAAGCATAGATTGAATTGCAAAAATTTACATGATTTATGGGTGTGATTATGTGAAATTTAATTAGTAAATAATTTTGAGATCAATTAATAGATAATTTGTTCAGGTTAAATCAAGTTATGCTGCATGATTCATGAATCTCATGTATTAAATCCTTGCAATTTATGCTTAAGCGGTATCTTTGTTATTACTAGTTAAATTGATGAAAATTTATCATAGATATTTTTAGAATCATCATATGAACTTGTTCAGTTGAAAAAGAATCAATCTTGATTGATGAATGCATGACAAAGAATTAAATTTCGTGAAACTTCAAAAGTTTCAAAAAAGTGGCAGAATGATCGAGCGCCGAGAATCAGAGATCATTTGGCTTGGGTGAAAATTTTGTACGTGAGAAAGTGGCAAAACACCCAAGCATCAGAAAACCAAGCCCCCATGCATTCAATCACTTTTAATTGTACATTAGTGTGCTCAAATAGTGGGTGATAGAGTGCGAGCGCCATTTGAGCATGTATTAATTATCTAATGAATAATGGTTAATGCTTTAATTATTATTGTTTGATGTTGTAAATGGGTTGGCAAGTGACACATGCCCTAGTTGAGTAGATGTTTACGAGGTTGAGAATGTACTGTTTGTTTATAGTTCTATTGTGTATGCATTCATAGCATATCATCATTTTCATGTTAGATACACGATCATACAAATAATGTATATCGGTTAGTATCATTTAGGTTTTTCCTAAGAGCTAGTCAAGGGGAATGAGGTAAGCATAACTTTTATGATGTTAAATGAACACTAGTTGTCGTTGATTAGTTGGATAAAGGATGTAGTCATAGCATTGGCATTAGAGGCAACATGTTGGGCTTCATCTACCTAATTGAAATATATACCGGTGATGTAAGGCTCATAACATTGTAGTGTAAGGCTCACTACAAAATATAAAAGGCCTTGAGGTCCAAGGAATAAGGAGTAGTCTAGTATGTACTCTTAGAACGGAGTCTGGGTGAGGACTTAGGTCTATTGTCTCCTTCAAAAAGGACAATTTTTATAATCATAGATAGTAAAACACTTTCCGGGAAAGTGGCCACTTTGCTAGAACAAGGGTCAAACGTAAACCCATATATTTATGTATTGTTTACATTGTTTATTTTAATTATACGGACTTAGTAGTTTTATCACTGATATGGAATTTCCTCCTCATGTTGAGCTAGCTTGAGATGCGAGCCTTGGTGGGGACAGAGGAAACTCCAATAGATGGACTTCTAGTTATCTTCCTTAATTAACTTTTATTGTTGTTTTAGATTATGATTTGGGGAATTATATTGCCTGATAATGGAATATTATTTTGTTGATGAGATTTGAATAATTGTTATTTGGCATATTATTAGTTGAATTTTAATATGAGATTGCTAATAAATTAGTTCTTGTCTTATAAATAATTATTGCTTCCATTGTGCATGTTATACAATTTATTTATTTGTTATTGGTGGTTTGAACTTGCTCTTTTGTTAGGCTTTGGGTTTGTATGTTAGGTAACCCTCAGTTCGTGGTTGTGTTTTCTAGGTGGGGTGTTATAGGTTTCCATAGCCTACAATGAAATCATGGTTGAGTCTAGTCAAACTAGCACTAAATCAAGCCAAATCTAGACAAATTAGATTAGGCCAATAGTGTAAAATCATAGGCAAAGTTTGGATTTTACAAGCACTATAACACCCTAAATTTGTCTTGCAAAGGAACTAGAGATTAGAAATATCATTGATTAATTTGAATTACATCTTAAATCAATTAATCTGTCAAACTTGCAACCTATATGAGCAATCTTCTTGGCATTTTGAGAAAGAAGACAACCACTAAATGCGCATGCATGACCGAGGTATATTATATTGCATGTACTTATAAATGACTGCAATGACCTAATAAGAACTAATATACTATGACAATAAAATAAATAAATGATTAAAATTAAGTAAAACTGATAGAGGTTTCCTTGTACGGTCATAAAAGAGTCAATACAACAATATAAAAATATGCATAAGTCTATACAATAATGTCATAACAAGTGACATGGGCACATGAAGATATATTTTCACATTTGGCTACACATTCTTTACAAGTCTCATCACATAACTGATAGGTGTCTAAAAATTTAGATTATGTTAGGTATTTAGTTATTTTAATTCCTTCATTTGAGTAGTTATTTAGTATTATTTTGGGATTTTATGGAACCTTCTTTTGATGAGACAACATCATAAACTCTAAGTTTAAGAGAAAGTAATGAAACAACCAAATTAAAGATCGAAGATTGAAGGAAAGAATGAAGTGTTGAAGTGTTCAACAATTTCGCTAAACTTTGGTAAGTGTTTCAACAACCAAAGCTAGGAGGTGTAGGCCAATGAAGTTGGAGTTTCAACCATCAGATGGCCTTCAGTAAGTGGTTCGGCAACTAAAGACCTAAGGCTTGGTGAGAAGTTGTGGAGTGAATTTGGTCATGGGTTCGAAAACCAAAAATAGAAGACCCTAAAGTTAAAAGCTGTAGAAGAGTTATGGGTTCGGTAGTTCTTCGGTCATATGATCAACTACCAAAGCAAACTTCGACAAGAGTTCATAAACCGATTGTGGAGTTTGAAAGCTCATATGAAGTTTCAGAAGATGGTTCGACAGATTAAGGGTTCAACAACCAAAGACTGGGTTAGAAACCCTACGACTGATGTGGCTCAAAAGAATCAGAAGCAAAGGAAGCTTCGGTCAGAGTTTGGTATCAGGTTTGGCGACAAAAAGTAATGTGGCTCGTTTTAAGTGATCGTTTAGTTACTGTTCTGCTGAACTTTTGACAACTGATCGATATGAAAAAGTTGCCCAAACTAGCCGTTGGAAAAAGCGAAAAGGTGAGCTTCAAATCCTAATGGCTACTATTTTGGGAGAGGCTTGGAAACAAATAAATAGGGCTTTGGGGAGTATTTTGAACACCTCTTGCTACTCTTGTGAACCCTATACTCTCTTGCTTATGGGCTTTGATTTGCTGGTTGAAGGACCCATATGAAGACTAGGTAAACCAAGAGCCTAGAGAATGTAAAAATGTATTGTAAATGTTTTGTCAATCTAATGTAAATATGGTGGAACACATCCTGAATGTTTTTGTGTGTGAAACTTGAAATGTGAATGTTCTGCATGTGAATTAATAAATTTTGAAATTTTTATAGGTTGTGAAATTTTTCCTGTGTCCCAGTTACAGGGGAAACTTTGCCATAATTTTCCTAAGATTTGAAGTCTCTTTTGTAACTTAGACTCATATAGGGTATCTCTATATGCATGAGCTCAGTCTTAGGAGTTTGTGCGTGTTTTTGATATGATCGTGTATGTTTTGGTTGCACATTAGTTTCCCTCGATCATTTTATTTTGCACACCTTGAGTGGCTAGGTCTATTTTGTGGGTCAACTTTGCATTTTAAATGAGCGAGAGTAACAATTCACGATTTAATACTTTGGTTCAAGTCGCTCTGCAAGGTGAATCAGGGTGTTACATATTAAGATATGATCCTTATCACTTAGTGTTGGACAAGGAAGGCTTGTTGAAACTCCAAGGGTGTTTTGGAGTGTAAGGTTTCTTAGTGCTTGTGAAGTAATTGTGAACGAGGCCTAGCTTGGTTACTTGTAATGTTACTAGTTGGTTTGCCTCTTGAAACTTCAAAGACCTACTCACCAAAGGACTTGGTGAGATAGAAGAGTGGATACTAGTTTGGAACATCTTTAAAAATTTATTTGTGTCTTCTCTCTTCTCCTTCTCCTTTCTTATGTGCCATTATCTCTTTTGCATTCACTTGATTTGCATACTTACTTAACTCCTTTGTGTTGACTCAATCACTATTAGGAGTTAAACATTCTCATGTTCTAGTCTATCTCACTACATGTATGGTTTGACTTGTTCAACAATATAGTAGTAATTTAAAGTAGAATTTGTTATGCCTCACACACACACACACACACACATTCTTACTTGGGTTCTTACTTATCTATTTGTCTTGTCTATTCTTATTTGTGTTTACTTGCTTATCATTTACTTGTGTTTAAATTGTTTCCGCATTTTTGTCCTTTCTTGCGATCCATATCAGACCCTAAGGATTGTGGGAATCTGACCATTTGTTATAACTTTTTGTAGTTAGTTCTCTCACAAATTAGATGTGCCCGTTCAATTGGTATTAGAGCTTCGGTTAGGACAAGCTGGACCCCTAACCATTACGATTATCAGAGCTACGAGACCACCCTAAAACAAATTACAATTATTAGAAGGCTAGAATGATAATTTTCTTATCCTCTAATGATTTTAAAGTTTGGCAAATTATTTTTAGTTGTCACCAAGACCCTCTTCTAAATAGGGACTCTTGAAGTGAGTAAGAGAACAAAACTAAGACCATTAATGCTAAGGTTATGAATGTCCTCTAGTGTACTCTAAGTGAAACTGAATCCAATAGAGTATCTTTTTGCTAATCGGCAAAGATATTTGACAACTACTTGAGGTTACCCATGAGGCAATGTCCCAAGTAAAAGAGTTTAAGATTAGCCTCCTACACACAAATATGAAGTGTTCAATATGGAAGAGGGTGGGACTATCAATGTTATAAATAGCTATTTTAGCGACATCATTGTAGGTCTCAAAGGGTTTAGCAACATAATTGGGATGGCGGAGCTCAACCGAAAGCGACTACTTTGACTTCCCAAGTAATGACACCCTAAGGTGATGGCAATGGAGGAAGTTAAGGACCTAGTAACAATGTCCATGAAGGAGTTTCTTGGATCTCTTCTCACCCGCGAGCACACCTTGCAAATGGATAGGAGAAGGTAGAGATCAACGAAAAGAAGGACTTGGCTCACTACTAGAAATTAAGTGTACAATGACACCAAAATTTATTAAGTGTTACAATTTAACAAGTGACAATTTTAAAAAATTGTCATTATAGTATTTTATTGATATGTATTAGTACTTAAAATGCAATTAAAATTATAAATTGTGACAATTAAAAATATGGTGTCACGAAATATTTTTAGAAGTGTCATAGTATAGAAAATTAATTCCAATGTCCACTCCACCACATTACTCGTTAAAATAACGTCTTCCACAATCTTCCACACAACCCTTCGGTCTTCTTCCCCTAGATGTGTCATTGCTCACGACCCTAACCGGTGTTGCACCACCCCTGGTTTTCTTGATTTGGATTTGGATTTCACTATATTTTAATTGAAATACAAGAACCTGTTATTGTAAATGAAAAGGATATGTTTGACTATCCCTCACAAATATAGCCCATGGAGCCTTCAGATTGCAGCCAGATTAAGTTGTTTTAGGCTATTGTTTGTTTTAGAATGGTTGAAAATGTTATTATTATATTTTTCTATGTTATCAGTTAACTTTATTGTTTACTTATTTGCATCGTACTTTGTAAATTGGGATCAAGTTATTTACCTTTGTCCATTTATGTATCAAGTTGTTAAATAGCAAGTACTAGTTGTTTGGTACAAATATGAGTATAATGTAATCACTTTTATAGTCAGGTTTGTAAAAATATATAATTTATTTAAAAATATGTTTAGGAATTGGTCGTTTGCGTCATTTTAACACATCATAGTAATATGCTTTCAGGGACACTTTTTATTTCAATGATGCTTTGTAAGTTTTTTTATGACACTTAGCATAGTTCTTTTAGTGACATTTAAATGTCCCTCTTATATGTTTATTGTGGCATTTTTAGTGTTGCTACTATTAAACGGGACATTTTCCCGTCACTTCATCTAACGATATTTATACATTGCTAACATAGCCACGCTTATAACATGTCGCAGAAAAATGTCGCTATAAGATATTGTTACATATTTTATCACTGACGTTTTGGAAAAATGTCATTGTAAGGTATAATGACATTTTCTTCCATATAGCAATGTTTGTCCAAGCGTCGTTATAACCCTACTTTCTAGTAGGGCCTCTAAGAACTTCATGCAAGAGGAGGATGAGGACCTAGATGAGGTAATGCCACTACTCACTAGGAATTGCATGAGGTTTTTGAAGGTCAAAGCCAACCCCTCAAGAAGACAAGAAAAGAAGGCAAGGAGCTCAACATGGATCTCAAATGCAAGGAGAAGAAGGAGAACTCCAAGGACAATATCCAATGTTACAAGTGTAATGGTCTTGAACATATGATGCATGAGTGACGACATAAGGATAGGGATCAAGATCCTTATGGGAAGAAAGTTCTCCAATCTAACATAGAATCAGATGATGAAGAGAATGAATATCACCTTTGTGAATTTTACTTTATGGCTATTGAGGAAGAAAGGGAAGAAGATTTTTGAAGAGCTCTATGTGAAAACAATTCACATGGCCACAAAGAACAAGGAGCACAAGGAACAATTTGAGGCAATTACTATGGAGCAAGATGCCCTTAAAGAGAAGCTCAAATTCAAGGAGATGGAGCTTAAACGTTCCAAGGCAAGAAAGGAAGAGTTTAGAAGGACATCAACAAACTGTTTGGAGGGTTTCACATGCTTCCCAACATGCTTCTACACGAAAAGAGCCCTCTTTGCAAGATTGGGTTGGGGGACACAACCATAATCGAGAATTTAACAAGCCCCTCAACATTGTCGAAGCTTCTATCCCTCTTGGAGAAGACTTCCCCAAGGAGGTTAGCACTTCCATAGCACCTACCAAAGGGAGGAAGCCTCTTCAAGCCTCAAACAAGGTAAAGGAGCCTATGCATGTTCCAAGGAAAGAGAGGATGGTGCATTACACTCTAAGGAAAGACAAAAAGCTTGGACATGCCCCAATGAAAGGGTAGAAGTCACACCAATATCTTGTCACCTCCCATACTCCAAGAATACTATTAATTTGTCACTTTTGTAACAACGTAAGACACATCTAATGGAGGTGCATGTGGAAGACCCTTATCCAAAAGGGGGAGGAAAAGTAGATTCCAAAGAAGACAAAGACTAAGAGAGGTATAGACTCATTTCTCATCCGTGAATATACTTAATTTTATGTATACATGTATTGTTCACAAATTATTTTCAAAAAAGTTTAATAAGGGTAAAAAAATGAGTTAATTAGTTTTCAAAAGTGTTTTACAGCTCTCACTTCTTGAAGTGTTTTATTGAATATCAACAAGTGTGATTATAATTCTTTTATAAATACATATGTAAATTGGGGACATGCTTTTAAAAGTTTTTTTTTATCATTCTTAAGATAAATTACAATCAGTAAAGAGTTCTTACTAACCACACTAAACATCCTCAAAGTGGAGTTTTTAAGTTCGAAAAACCGATAGTTTTTCTCTAGTATCAATTCCCCGAGTTTGGTTGGTGATCAATTATGTGTTCGGTAACCAAACCTATAAATATAACTTTTGTTCTCATGAAAGGAGTTCATTTGACAATCGACTAATCAATCGATGACTGAACGATTTGGGAAGTTGAATTGGATAAATCCCTAACCCTAATCGAATTCCCACTCACTGAAACCAAATGCCGCCACCGTCTACTCAGTCATGGTCTCCCTAAGCCACCGCAAATTGCTACCAATTGATCACCCCGCTGAAGACATTCTGAAGTCTCCTCTGGCAAATGAACAAGTCGTGCCAACCGAAAACCAAAAGTTTGTATTTTCTAGTTGACTACTGCCACCCGTGACAATGCCATCGAAGCTCACTAGGTCATCGTTGACCCCTAGAAAGCACCTTCAAGCACTAATCCTTCCTTCATTGCTGTTCGGTTGAACCTGCTCCACCAGTCACACGTTCGGCTGAACAATCGTTAACTAAACCACTTAGCCGAGGTTAATCATAGTATTTGGATCAATAGTTTTTCTTTGGATGATCATGCCACTCCTAGTGCTCATCGGTGGAAGCTTTAGAGAGGGACCTTCCCAAAGGTCCAGTAGAGGAGTGCAAATCCCAAGGGAGCCCAAGTGCGTGACACTCTTTCAATCAGAAGAAGTTTAAGATGGAAAACTTTGACAAGAGGGTCATAGTCTATGAGAACCAAGTGGACATTGAAGACTTGGAGAGTTATTTTGGGGGATTCCAAGGTTTAGTGCAAACACAAAGTTGGGAGATTGATTTCATGCCCACATGAAAGAAGGTTAGACTCCTTGAAATTAGGGAATTCTATTTCACACTGGCCAAGATGAATAAAGGATACTACAAGGCCAAAGTGAATAAGAAAGACTTTCATTTGAGGTTGAGTCACATTGCACAACTCTTGGGAGTTCCTGATGACGGAGATAAGACCTAGGTTGAGTCACATTGCACAACTCTATCAATAGGAGCACCTAATGACAGAGTTTGTGAGGTGAGAGGACTTGGATGGAATTATGTCTATTGTGAGAACTATCCTCACAAGCCCTATGAAGGCCTAGGATCTCACCAAGATAGCTCTTGTGTTTTGGCAAGTTCTTGCCACCAACATACTTCGACAAGTAAGCCATCATAATGACTTCTCCTCCAATGTCGCCTTCACACTTTGGAGAAGACTCGCTGGTATGAGGATCAATTTGTCATCCCTCATCCTCAACCACATTGAAGGTGCTGAAACCAAAGGAGAGCATGCCCACAATATGAGAGACTACCACGGCGAGCCTTCCCAGGCATGGAGTGAAAGACCACATCTACTCTCCCTCCCTTCAAGACCGTGGACTACAATGTCATCTAATACAAGCTAAACTTGAGGGAGAATAAAAGAAGAAGATTGGTGGTGCATCTGCTCAAAGAAGGAGGCCACTCATAATGAAGCAGAAGATGAACACCTGATATGGTAAAATATATAAACATATAAATATGGAAAATAATAAATATATATATGTATATATATATATATTGTTTTAAATATTTTAAAATATAATTTTATAAAGTATCACCTATTCAAAATGGATATGGATCAGAACACCCATCCAAATACTTTGACCATATTTGATCTGAAACTAGTTCGGATTGAATACAAATCAAATTTTTGAAGATCAAATATTAGTATATGTAGCCGATTAATCCAATCACTTCATTTTCTTCCACCTATTACTTAAACAAGAGCAGGGATATCATAGGTCACATGTAATTATAAATGACATAGTTTTGAACAAGTAAACCCTTGCTCCGTTCTCAGGCTAACCCTTTCTTTTATTCATTCTTGAATTCGATAATCAAGATCACTATGCCCGTTAGGGGTGCCTATTGGTATGGTTAAGAGTACCTGATAAAATTAAACCTTAATTATAAGGTTTTGGATAATTAATAATAGAGATTGTTTTGGGAGAGACAAGTACTCGATTATTAATAGCAAGGTTTGATAATTAATAACCTGTAATGACTTGCCGGAATCCGGCCGAGTACTCGATTATAATGTAACAATAACATTCAAGAACATGAATCATAATACGGCAAATAAGTCTAGAAATTTATAAGTAATAAAAATAAATCATGTTCTGATAGCATGTGACAATACATAAAATAAATTAACTAGGTGAGTACAAGGTCCCACAGTCTCTGACCGTTTCCCATAGCCACATTTATAACACAAGAGAATAAAAGGAAGTCTAATTTATTATCAATTCACCAAACCTAGGTTGGTAAAAGAACCACCAACCACACTTTAATCCTCAGTCCGAAGCTGCTCACCTGCGGAGGCAATTCTGCGTTAGTGATAAAACCACTAAGCTGCATAATTAAATGAAACAAGTCAATATAATCCCTATTATCATTTCTCGAGACTTTTAGTAGTTATGAGCCTATGCTGAGCTCCAATTATGCTGGGAGGGGTGGCCACCCCATCCAGCTACAATCCCATGCATGCGACACACACGCTACGTGGCCCACGGCCTGTAGTTACCGATATTTGCCATTGACTCACCCTCTCGGTATCACAAGTGCATAATGAGCTGTCTTGCACCACTGTGCCCTGTCACCCCTTTCGGCATGGAGGCAGGTATTTAATCTTTCAGGGGGTGCTGCCCTGTGTCGAATTGAGTCAATTCATTGACCCCAGTTGCGCTCGGCGCATGGTGGTCGGATATGAACTCAAGTCGACCAAGACTCCCACATAGTAATTTTTTAAAGGGTGCGGCCCCGTGTCGGACTGAGTCAATTCCTTGACCCCGGTTGCACTCGGTGCATGGTGGTCGAATCTGGGCTCAGGCCGACCAGGGCTGCCAAAAAGGGAAAATACAACATTTCAAATAATTATACGGACCTGGATAGTTCGTAAGTGAACCTGCAACCGTGACCAATGATCCTAATCTGAACGAGAACATAAAATTATACATAAGTATAATTTTATTCGAGTAGAAATGCATGCAACTAAATGACTTAAATATATCATTATTAGAATTCGACAACATAAAGCATGCAACATTCAACAATATTAAATATTAAATTCTCAACATTTACAACAAGTCTAGAGAGATAATTAATTATTCATGTGACATAATCATTTAAGTCATACTTTACATTTTAAATTAATTATTTAAATCATAATTCACACTTCACTAATGATAAAATAATTATTAACTTATAAATAAGTATTTAATTACTATTATTAGTATATTTTCCTTTGAGATGATAATTACTTAACCACGATCTTGACGATTTAGTTTACAATTTTAATTTTTAATCACTATCATTATTAATAGCCATTTAGTGAGTACTAGATACTTAATTCATTGAATAAAAGCTTTGGTATACCTATAATAATCTATTAACATTTTATTAATTCTGAATATTTATCTGGCAATTAATTAAGTCATTCTATTAAATTATTTAAAATGATTTGTATTATCCTAATTCAAAGATACTACTAATAAAATTATTTTAAATTATTCAACTCAATAAAGGTTCGAACTTTATTTATTTTCATTAAGCTATTTAGGTTCAACGCTTGTGATTTTTACACAATTATAGTTTAATAACCCATATTATTACCTTAATCATATTTGAAAATGGTTTAATAATATTCTGTCATAGTTGGCGTGTTATTTTCACTATTACATAATATTAATTTTTGAATATGGCAAAGGTACCCACTTTATCTTATAAATCATGCAAAAATGTCATACTTAATTTATTAATTAATGGTATTTAATAAACTATAATATCAACTATATTATACATGGATTAACAGTGTTTTACTTAATCAAACAGTGACTAATCATAGTTGAAAATTAGTTCATACTTAACCACCCTATGATTACCTACGCGTATTTATAACCTAAATATTAAAGACACCATCTTTTGTTACTTTAATCAATCCTAACAGCTATATCTATAGATTAGGATGAAATTCATAAATTTATTGACCACAAGAATTAATCTACCATACAGACCATAATTTAACAACAATCATGAATTATCAGTAACACGAATGAGTACTAGCTTTAATTAAATTCATCAGCAAAACAGTAACAAACTGATAACAATGAACAAAGTGAAAATAGCCGTGATCAACAATATTATTACCACTCAACGATGATCAGTTCATCAAGACTCCCTATTATAACAATCTATTACTCCTTTATAACTCATGCAATACCACCCAACACTCCCTCCTTTCACTCCATGACGATGTCCATAAGCAACCAATGATAAATTACCCCAACAAAGCGTCAACCAACTAATTTAAAACAGGAAGAAGAATAAAAAGGGTTCATGCACGCTGCTGCCCATGGCCGAGCACCAAAGTGCACGAGTAGTGCGCCAAGGCACATAGTCGTGCGCTGAGGTGCATGATGCCTGACCAAAAAGCACAGCCAGGAAGGCTCCCCTTCCTTCCTGCACCGCAAACAACACCAACACGAGGAGCAGCAAGCAGAAAGAGAAGAAGACAATCTACACACACTCGACAAAACAAACAACCCAAAAGAATCATGCCTTGATGAAGCAGCAGAATTAGTATGGCGATCACGAATTGATGAATCAGCAGAATTAGCATGGCGATCATGGAATGCATGCTGACAGGAAAACAAAACAGCAATTATAAAATGAGCAAAAGAAGGACAAGGAAAGCATACCGAACAGGACACGAAGACGAGATGTAAGAACGTTGCCTACAGAGGAGAGCAAAAAGGAGAGAAAGGAGAATAAGGTGAGAAATAGACGGCTAGGGTGAGGAAGACGCCCCCTCACAAAAATGACGGCTAGGGTATTGGAAAACTGTAAAACCCGTGACTCGAGTCAGGGTTTTACGTTACCGAACCAGTCGGTTCAACCATTGGTTCGAGTTGAGTCAGTTTCATAAACCGCGTGCTGAGTCGAGGCCAGCCGTGAGTTATGAGCGATGAGAGTCAGGTGTACCTGAATATATGATGATAACGTCGAGAAAATGGTGAGATATGAGTTATCAAAATATATGAAAGTATGTAGTATTTTTTTCTTTTATATGTTTGATCGTAGAAATAGTTTTAGGCTGAATAGCGCGTTAGGATGCGTTGGATTATATTCGGGTGGGTTATTAGTTATAGAGCATGTCATTTGGATGTTGTTGTGTTTGTTTTATTTTATGGAATTTTTCCATATTTTTCTAGATTTTTTTAGAATTTATTACGAACTAGTTATTATTTTGACTCGAGTAGGAATCGAGTCAATACTTATTTACGAAACTGCCACTAGAGCATTTCTTCTCCCTCCCGAACCCTTCTTCACCCAAACCCTCGCCATTGTTGTTGCTGCTACCGCCGCCGACTCCGCACTGCCACCGATCGACGCCGCTCCACCTGCTGTCGTCGTGCCGCCACGACCGACCCCGGCCACCGATCGCCTGCCGGCGCGCCGCCGCGATGCCACGAAGCCGCCTCGGCCGTCACCACTCCGAGCCAGATTCCGCCGCCGTTCGGTCGCTGTTGCCGCCGCTGTGACCACCAGTCTCACCCTCTCGCCGTCGCCGACGTTTCCCCCATCATCCCGACCGCCGTCGAGGCCGGCCGCAGCCCAGATCGGAGCACGCGCGCCGCCGCCACCCATTTTCGACGCCGCCGCCGACAGCCATCGCCGCCCCGGCTACCTTGTTTGACACCACCATTGGACCAAGCTCGTCGAGCTGGTGCCGATAGACCCCCTGATTGCCCCGTCCCGAATCATCGCCGGAAAACCATCGGAATCCGCCGGAAAACTGCCGACACTCGCCGAAAAACCGCCAGAACTGCCAGAAAATTGGATTCATGGCAAATTCGCCAGATCATCTGCTGAACGCACCCGGTCCAATCTGATCGGACTTCGGACGCCGCTGGGTGCCGAATTCGAGTTTCGAGCCACGAAACGGAAACCCTAGCCGTCGCCGATTTTCGACGACGCGAGGTATAATTTATTTTAACTTAATTATTTGAAAGTATTGATTATTAGAATTGCATGCTAGGATTGGTGAATTGCATGTTATAATTATATGTATACATGTAGAATTGATTAAGGATAAAATATGAAATTTGTTTGATTGAGTGGTGTTAAAAATGGAGGCTAAGAAACTAATTAGGGTAACTAGGTAATGATCATGATCTAATGCAAACTAGCCTAAGTAGACTTGCTAGAATTGATATAGGTTGATGTGTGTTGATTGATGCGTGATTGTGTTGATTGTGTGTGCATGCTATAGGATGTGTGATTCATCATGCGGGCGTTAGTTTTTAGCTTGATTGTGTAGGTACGGTGTAGGAGCTCGCCGCCTAGGCGCGTGGACCCGTTTGGAGCTTCTACCAGGTCCGTTTAGGACTCGTTCTCTGTTTTTACGCTACTCTATTGTGTATTTGATTTATCATGTGCTGGACGAGTTAAGTGGCGTTTTATCGGATCCCACTTAACTCGGGCCATTTAGCCAATGATTTTCCGGATTAATAACCCTCGAGGATGAGATCCCTTGAGTTTGTTTTCGAACTTCAGATCCAGCTCACGATGCCTTCGGGCCTATTGTATAAATCCCAACATAGACCTATATATATGTATAGTTTTCGCGTTTTCAGTGAGAGATTGAATGAGGGAAATCCGACTACCGTGCTACGCGAGCGGGCACGTGTGAGTCGATAGTGGGCTCTGGAATGGTGTGCGGGTCCGTTTCATTCCCGAGGGATCTTGACAACTCCACCTTTGAGTTCCTCAAACCCGGAGAAGTGTGGAGGTTCACGGGTACTGCATTGCAGTGCATGTCTAGACTTGTGGTTTCAAAGGGTACTAAAGGCGACTGCCTGAGAGTGCTCGGCCTTCGTACTCAAGGCCAGGAGTAATATGGAAGGTGCAGAGGGCGGAAAGGAATGAGATTTGATGCGAGAAGCGATAGAGAAATGGCCAAGGTATGAGAATGAGAAAGAAAGGGGGACGCTGTCGACCCGAGGGCGACGGCTCCCATATGTGCCCTGATGAGAGTTCTTGAGGAAGTATATGGTTTTCATTCAACAGGAGAGTTTGCTCTCCTGTGCTAGATTGATATTAGTTATTTTCTGGGCCGGTAACACTCGTTACTGACGGTTTTTCTATATATATGTAGGTGAGAAATGCGAGGGATGAAAGCTGTCGGGACTGCGGAGGAGTAGCACAGAACCGCGCACACATGTACCTGCCGCGTGTAATGTATAATGATGGTGTGTTATTGCTATGTGAATGATAATTAGAATGTTTTTGTCTTGATGAATTGCTTGTTATGAAATGAATGGATAGATGTGAATGAGCAGGGAGTCTTGAGATCAGCCTCGGCTTAGATGAAAACAAATGAGATAATAATGGAATGTCACGGTAGATTGTTATGTTTTGTCGTATTTTGATAAAATATTTATATACCTTTGTTGTGGACAGGTTGGCCCTTATTGCACTTTTAGGGGAAACTTTGTCCGTTTTTACGTAGTAGTATATATTTTCTTTTGGTTTCTCATTTATTGTTTTGTCTTGTTTTTGCTTGTACATCATAGCATGCATGTAGGACCGCGTTAGAACCCAATTGTTCTCATTCATGCATTTCATGTTTGCATCTCCATCTTGAGACGCCGAGGGCAGATCCAGGTCGGCTTAACCGAACCCAGTAAATTAGCGAACGGTTCGGTCGCCGGTGACATTTCCGGGTCGGTTCATGGGTGAGCCGAAACGGGGTGTTACAAAAACACCCCAACACTAGACTTTAACCGAGTTGTGAATAAAATATAATAATAATATAATATTAATAATAATTATCCGGTGTTCGATCCTTCCCAGACTGAGTCAATTTTTTTTTTTACAAACTTTATAGGTTATTAATAGCCATGTTTGATAATAATAGAGTAACATGTATCTAGTACTTAATGTCTAATTCGTAAATTATAAATTTCATTAAGGTGGTTAATACCTCATTAACATTTAAAACTAATGTTCATGAATAAAATTACAAAGTATCCGTTTTATATTTTAAAAATAATTTTTTTCTCAGCTTCACTTTTAGAGCATATTATTATTATATAGTTTGAATAAAACAATTGTTTTCAATAATATAATTTAAATAGTTCAATGATAACCCAACTATTTATCATAACTAGTAGGGTTTGGTTTTGCCCTCGCGGTAAATAGTCAGATTTTATATTAAGGATAGAAAATTAAACTATGAAGGTTTAGGTTTGGTTTATGAGTTTAGGTTAAATAGTAGGCCCAACTAAATTTTTATATTATTATTCAATTAATTGAATAAAAATTGACCAATAAGTCTTAGAGCGGATTGAATACTTAAGTGAAATTTATTTTAGATTATAATTTATTATTAATCAAAGAATAAAATACTTAATTATGTATTTTTCAGTATTGTTTATGTTTTTCGATTAAAATTACCAAAATACCCCGAGTAATTATAGTCTCTAGTATATAACTTTAGAGGGAGGTCAACTTCTCTCTCTCTAAAATTTCGTGCAACCCTCTAGGGGAGGAGAAGGAGACGAGACGGCTAGGGTAATTTTATCGTTTTTTTCATCTTTTTCATTATAAATCATCATATTTTAGTTGATTTGTGTGTAGGACATGCATACATTAGATTTTAATCGACTTTATATAAGTTTTTGAATGACTTACGATATTAATAATTCTATAAATTGTGTATTTTGTAATAGAATATTGTGGGTCATTGCGTTCTTGGATATTGAACTCGTTGGACATGTATTTGTATGAAAAAAACAAGTTATATATGTTAATCTTCTAAAAGTAAGGTTTCATTTAATACTTGTATTTTTCCCATAATTCATAATAGATTAATGATGATAAGTAGTTGCACAAATATTTTATGGAGGTTTACATGTCTATAATTAAATTAACATGATGGATAATCTATGTTGTAAATTTGGTAAGAAAGTCAAGTTAAATTATGCTTCAATGGTAAAATTGAGTATAATAGTTACTTGGATGAAAACTTCGCATCGGTATATGTTAAATGGTGTAATTAACTTATTAGAATGATTAGAAGTTGATTTCATGTTAGTTAACCACGAAATAGCAAACTTTTCAAAACGGTTTATCGCAACCACGTTGCTGTTGGGCCCTTTCAGCCCCCACCCAAGCTCCAAAACCACTGTTGGGCCCTTCGGGCCCCCAAAACGGACTTTAAATAACCAAAGGAAACTCGCAATAGGTGTCACATGCCTCTCTTAATCCAAAAGCTAGCTCAAAGAATAAAGCTTTCCCATTAGTCTATATACAAGTCACCAACAACCTCTACGACCAATGTGGGACAAACCCAACAACTCCCCTTCACACATCGGGCGTAGCCCGAAACCATCATCGTCTGAAAAGTCCCCTTAAATTAGGCAACACCCACCTGGCAAACTCCTCTTCAAATCATTAGGTGAAACCCATGAAGGAAACAACAAACAATCGTCATAAGCAAACCTAGATCGAACTTGGCTCTGTGACCACTTGTTGGGACCTTTGGGCCCCCACCCAAGTTCCAGAACCACTATTGGACCCTTTGGGCCCCCAAAAGGGACTTTAAATAACTAAAGGAAACTCACAATAGGTGTTACGGGCCTCTCTTAATCCAAAAGCTAGCTCAAAGAATAAGGCTTTCCCATTAGCCTATATACAAGTCACCAACAACCTCTACGACCGATGTAGGATAAACCCAACAGTTGCAGCACTGTAACCCAGCGCAAGGCCATTGGTGTATTGGAACAAAACCAACATCACAATGTCAAACACTAAAAGTTACAGCACAAGGCGATTGGTGTTTGTATGTGTGTTTTGAAGGCCAGGGGCATGGTGCCAACAGCCGAGAGTTTCAACACCACACCATTGTGATTTTGTGAACATGTGATATTAGTGAGTGCCACAACGTCGAATGCCAAGAGTTTCCATGTTGTGGCACACACATGTGAAAGACTTAGACAGTGCCAACACCATGACGCTTTGAGTAAGAGCCACGATATTGATTCAAAAACCCTAACTCTTATTTTAACATTAATGAATGATTAATATTTGATTTAATTAAATATAATTTAAATGTCATGGAGCATTTATTGATGCGTTATTGATATGATTGAGTTGTGTTTGAGTGTGAATCATCTTATGCATTGGAAATCCTATGGGTTGTAAATATACATTCCCTAGTGTATATTTTTTGGTTTTACGGAGTGCTTGCTCGCTTTAGAGTGATGTAATTTCATGAGGCTATTCAAGGTACATATAACTTGTATGATAAGTAGTAAATACATTGTAAGGCATTAATTGGTAGGGTGATAAATGGGTTACTGGCAGTTGCATGCTAAACATGCATCGGAACTTTGCTTTCCTAGTTGAAAGACATGATCCACATTTCCAAGTTTTGAAACCAACATAGCCCGGTCTTATTCAGACACCGAAGTTTGTGCAAAGATTAGGTGTATTGTCATTCCTCTAGAACAGATGCAGTGTTAGTGATCATAAATAAAAATTATTTTTGGCAGATCGGCGAAATCTTTTGGACAAGGGTTAGGCATAAACTCTATGAATAATTACTATGTACATTATTGTTATGTGCACTTAGTAGTTTTATCATAAACATAGAATTGTCACCACCGGTAATTAGCTAGGAGCATGACTTATTGCCTTGGCGTTGAGAGCAATGGAGGACTCTAGTAGATAATTATTAGTAATTATTTAGTTGGACTTGTTTGGTTATATTGAGATTATATATTAGTAGCAGTGGACCAGGTTTGTTCGACGAGAGTTTATATATATTTATTCGCTGTTAATTATTTAGTACAACTGTGATAAATTATTGGGCATAATTAGTACTTGGGATACTTCTATTATTGGCAACAAGTGACAATTATTTAATAGTTAAATTCTTTTATTTTGGCTTGCACTGTGATTTATTTGTAAATTATTCCTTGTACTAGTTTTCTCGGGGTACAAGTTGGACAAAAAGTGACCCCTCATCCAGTTATATAATTGGGTAGGTTGTCACAGTTTGGTGTAGGCACAACCGAAAAGGATAATACTTTAAGTACCATAATTTTTCCCAACAGAAAGTCCCCATTCCATAGCAAATCAACCACGTTATGTATTTTTTTGCCTTGTCACACCTTCAATCTCACCCTTTAAAAACTATGTGGTCATGCTGATGATCCATATAGAAATCAATCAAGAGGAAGAGCCCACCGTTGATGTCATTCATTGTATCATCAATGACAACAACCACACCTATTAAACCTTGTTTTAATTAGACAATATTGCAAACTCTCTAAGTGCTTCCCAAGAGTCGGTGAACACTTACAAGTATCAAAATCATCAAGAATCAAAGGATGGAGAAGAAGTCTATGAAGTTTGACAGCCACTTCGGGAGAAGCTTCGGTAGCAGAAAGTCAAGGAGTTAAGCCCTAATGTGTGCAAATGAAAGATTGGCAGACACTTCGGAAAATTGTGCAGCAGCTGAAAGTCAAGGAGTAAAACTCTAGGCCTTATGTGCAAAACTTCGGTTAGACTCTGGCCAACCAAATGCACAGTAGAAAGGGCTGATGTGTTACATTGGCAAGAGATAGAAGTTCAGTGGAACTTAAGGAGAAGAACTAGTGGATGTTTGGAAGAAACATCAACAAAAAAGGATGACCGAGCTTCACGGCTAGAACAACTATATGCATTATAGTGCAATTAGCAGGCACTTTAGCAAGCTGTCGGGAGCTGATCATTCAAAAACTTACCACAACTAACCGTTAGAAAATGGTTACTATTTTTGGAAGAGCCCTCTAAAGTTATAAATAGGGCATTGGGAGGTGTGTTTACAGACAATTTGGGACCCTCTTGGATTTGTTGGATGCTCAAACTTTGTGCTTGGGATTGGCCTTTCCATCTTGCCATTTATTCTTTTATTTCTCGTTGTATAAAATCCAAAGAAATGGCTGTAGTGAGGCAAGGCTCAAATGTTTGAGCTCAATTTGTGAACTTCCAAAGTGTTGAAAGTGGGTGTGAGCACTTACCCTAGGGAATGAAGGTGCTACTTGGAAGACTCTTTTAGCTCAAGGTGTGGGCTTGGTAAAGGATGGATTAGCTTTAAGTGGTTGTGCTCGTAGTGTGCTAAGAGCTAGTTGCAAGACTCCTTGTAACGACCCAGCCCAAAGTGCAACGTAATGGGCTAAGTCATTTCTTTAAAATGGGTACCCCGAAAGTTAAAGATCTCTAGTCCATTCCCACTTATAAACAGGATCTTTTCCCAGTTCCCAGTAGGTATTAGATGTGGGACTAAGTTGAGGGATCTCACAATCCACCCACCTTAGGAAATTTTGACCCTGAAATGCCTATTCTTGGCCCGTTGCTAGCCCCATCCCACGACCGGCAGCCTAGCCAATGTTTCTAGTCTAGCCCGTTGCTAGCCCCAACCCACGACCTTTCTGGCCCGTGACCGGTAGCATAGCCAACGTCCCTAATCCATCCCACCATCTAACACGGAACCAACCTGGCTCTGATACCATTTATAACGACCCAGCCCAAAGTGCAACGTAATGGGCTAATTCATTTCTTTAAAATGGGTACCCCGGAAGTTTAAAGATCTATAGTCCATTGCCACTTATAAACAGGATCTTCTCCCAGTAGGTATTAGATGTGGGACTAAGTTGAGGGATCTCACAATCCTTGACATTCCGTGGATGTTTGAGAGAGAAGACTTTTGGGTATATAATTCCTTGGTATTTGGTAATTGTGAAGGAGAGCTTGTGGTTGCTTGTAAGTGTAAAAGTTGGCTCTCATAGCGAAGCTAAGGAGACCTACCCAACCAAAGGATTTTGTGGGCTTGCAGAGTGGAGTAATAGTTTCAACCTCTTGAAATATTCTCTTCAGTCTCTCTTTTTCCTTCCATCTTTGTGTGCTTGTTTTTATTTAGTTTACCTTTGTGCACACTTTAATTAGTTCTCTTGTGTTTCACTTCGTTGTTATAGAAAATTAAGTAAAAAAGGTTAAGGTCACCTAGAGACTTGCATGGTTTGATTAATTTACCAAAGTAAATATCTTTGTGAGTTTGAACTTGTGCTAATTTGCTTCACTCAATTATTACTTGATTGCCTTGATCATCTTTTATTTATGTTGATTATGTTTATCTTATTTGTACTTAAATTGTTTCCGTTGAGTGTCTATTCTTGCAATCTTATAGGGTCTAAGTTTATGGGGATCTGACAATTTAATTTCCTATCTATATTAACTCTCGCCGACATAGTGTTAGAACCATGTTTTGATGATTATCATCATAGGTTCATTAATAATTTATGGAGGATGTATGATCATGATGGAGTGGGTGAGAGACCTAGACATGTGTATGTAACTTTTTCCCTTGTAATGATTTGCTTATTGAGATGACATTGGGTGAGATTTAATATATATAAATAGGCTCACACCTAGGGGGAGAAGCTCATATGTAAGGAGAGATATAAGTGCTTAGTGTAGTCATCTTATGAGCTTAAAATTGTAGTAATCAATTAATAAGAATGAATAACTCATATTAAGATTGTCATTCTCCAGTTGGTCGTAGGTTGATGTGACATGAGCATCATTGGCATATGCATTCCATGGCATGACATCTTGCATTGTTTATTAGACTAATTTCTTGTATAGGTACAAAGCAATGAAGATACAAGGACCGCTAGAGGCTCAACTTGGAGACTTGAAGAGTATGAAGATCAACATGGCAAGCTCAAAGAAATGCATCATTAGGATTGTTACCAACTACATTAAGAGTTTACAACAGCATGAGAGTCATCTTCATCAAAAGGTGTGGAGATGAGATAACTTTGCAAGCTCCATAAGCACATCTTTTGGAGTCCGTTCATCATCAAGGGAACCAGGCTTATGAAGACTTCAAGTGAGAAAAAACCCAAGCAACAAAATCAACCATTGATGATTGAATAATTGGTTGAAGTGTTTAAAAGGAGAACACTTCGGTTGGAGTTTAGCCGGTATTTGGTTAGACATTCAATCAACCATTCGGTCAGGAGTTTGGCCAACAAAACATGAGGTGTGGCCAAGGAAGAAAGGTTTTCAGACTTTCGGCTAGCAATCAGTCATGCGTTCGACAACAGAAGACCTTCAGCTTGGGGAGTGGGAGCGAACTTCAGTTACCCTTAGTCAAGGGCTTGGCAACCAAAATCTAGAGCTACGAAGGCCAATAGTTTGAGTAGTTGAGTTCAACAAGATGTTTGGATGCACATTCGGCTCCCTACGGAACTTTATAGAGACTTTGGAAACCGATTGGGGAGTTCGGCAATGAACAATGGATTGGTGAGTTATGGAAGATGTTCGGTCAAGCAATCAGTCATGCATTCGGCAGCCAAAGTAGATGAAACTAATGTGGTTAAGTTTTTAGTGATTGTTCAGTTGAGGATCAGTGGATCATTCGATTGCCGAACAATCTGGATAACTTGAAAAACCAGATGTTGGATTAAGCAAAATGGTGGGAATTGAGTCCCAATGGCCCTATTTTAAGGGGAGACTTGGAGCCTATAATTAAGACCTTGGAGAATGACTTTTGACAACCCTCTTGGATGGATTGAATCCCTAGACTCACCCGGTATGGATTATGAAACTCAAACTTTGTGTGATAATTAGTGTAATCTTTAGCTTGTATTCATAGGTGTTGCATGCACAAACCAATGAGACATCATTGTATGTGAGGGATTGCTCAAAGTGTTGACGTAAATTGTAAACTCTCAAGGTATTGAAAGTATACATGGGAGCCTAGGTCTATGAGGAAGAGGTGCTAAGAAGAGGAGACTCCCTAGATCAACCTATGAGCGTGTGAAAGAAGTGTAGCTTCAAGGTGTTGGCACCAAAGGTGTTTAGAAATTGTTGCAATACTCCTTTGAGAGGAAGGCTGTTAGCTCATAAAGGGCCTTGGCACTTGGCATTGGAAAATGAAGGCTTGGAGCCTCTAAAGGTGTTAGAGTGCAAGCTCCCTTGGCGCATGTGAAGTGCTTGAGGAAGGGCTTGTAAGTGCAAGATTCTTTAGTACTTGGTGCTTGTAAAGGAGGTCTTGGTTGCCTTGTAAGTTATACAAGTTGGTAGCTATAGTTAAGCTACGAAGACTTACTCACCAAAGGACTTGGTGAGCTAAAAGAGAGGAATGCACCAAGTTGGAAGCCTCTTGAAAAATTGTTTGTGTCTGTGCTCTTTTCTCCTCTTTGTGTGTGTTTGATTTATTTTGATTATGTTTGTTTAGCACACTTCACTTACCTTCCTTGAGCTTGACTTATTCATGATAGGAAGCTAAGTAAATCAAGGTCATAGCCAATTTGTAACTTATATGGTTTGATAAGTTCACCAACACAAGTAACTTGAGTTGATCTTGTGCTGCCTCAAACACTCACTAATCAATTGGGTTCATATTAATGTTAATGTGTCTTGCTCATCTACTTAATCATCACTTATCCTTATCTTGTTTATCTATTAGTGACTATCTTTTCCTTGTGCTCAATTGGATAATTGTGCTTATTTATTAAAATCATTTTTGCTATCTTACTCTACACTTGCAATCATTATAAGGCCCTCAAATTTGTAAGGATCTAACTATTTTATTGAGTGTTTGTAGTTAACTCTCACCCGTATTAAGTTGTTGCCTTCAATTGGTATCAGAGCCTTGGTTATTAAGATGGACAACTCACCTTCAAACTTCAAATGAAAGAACTGCAAGTGGCCTTTAATGCTCTATATGGAAAATCTATGAAAATGGCCAAAAGGGAAAAAGGAGCTCAAGGATTCACTCAAGAA
Source organism: Piper betle (assembly GCA_033002965.1). Lineage (NCBI taxonomy): Eukaryota > Viridiplantae > Streptophyta > Magnoliopsida > Piperales > Piperaceae > Piper > Piper betle. Next base: position 2,668 of record JAURVB010001278.1, on the reverse strand, counting down.
ATTGACTTTGGAGAAGGAAGCCCTAGAGCAAAGAGGGAAAGAAGATCAATGCAAGTCTTAAGGAGGAACTAGCAACATAAAATGAAGAGTACACCAAGCTTCTCAAGGAAAAGGACATTCTCAAGAGTGTAGACCAATTTCTCAAGGCTTCTTAATTGACTACATCAACAAAAGGGGATTCTTCACTCAAGAGAAAGTCTAGCTCTTAACCATCTACTTCTGCATCCTTATCTTATCATACATGTGGAAAATTGGGACATCTCTATTATGTGAAAGATCAAGGATTCAATAACTAATATAGTATGTAGATGGATGCCTAAAGAGAAGTTGGACAAAGCTTAAGGGGAGAAATCAACATGTCCAAGAGTAAGCATGTTCAAAAGGCTAGGAGGAAGGCCCATCACCAAACACCAAATCAAGAGTTTGAAGGTCTCACAAGCTCCAAAAGAGAAGATGGATGGAAGAAAGGTGCTCTACAAGCAAAAGAATGGCTTACTAAATACCAACCTTCCAAATTAAAAAGATATTCAAATAAGTGCTAACACAAAAAGAAAGATCCTAAGGTGACGAGGTACAAGGTGCAAAGGAAGATCAAAATCAAGGATGCAACAAAAGGAGAAGTTCTGAAGGCTTCTTGTTTATTATCAATTGGTAAAACTCTCTCAAAGACCTTTGGTACTTACATTTCAAAACTTGATTTTGTTCCCTTCACCCCTTAGTGCTATAAATTGAAATTTCAAAATGGTTTTCAAAAGATTTTTCAAAAAGAGGTAATCATTATAAAATCAATAATCAAGTATGTTTTTTAAATTTGCTTTCCAAAACCACTTGGATATGAGTGTTTTGTTGAAACCTAACCAAGTGAGTGCTTTTTACTTGAATTTTAAGAATATGTAAATGGGGAAAACATGCTTTAAAAAGATGTTTTGGATTTGAGTATAGTATTCCTAACTACTCTAAACACCCCTATAATGGTGTTTGGAATTTGGAAGACTTAAATTTATATTCATATTTTGGCTTCCCATTTTTAGTTGGTGATTGGTTGAAAGTTTGGTTCACCGAACCTCGGACAAAACATGATTTTTTTTGTAAAAAAAAAAAGAGTTCAATTGACGATCAGTTAGTCATTCAGCTACCTCATGTATTCAATTTTTAAGATTGTTTTAGACAAGAACCCACTTTACCAACCAATGATACCTGCAACTCATCCACCTTCCCACCTATCAATACTCCCTATTTGTTTTCCACCATCCACTTTGTTCCCCCATGTGTTGTTTGGAATTCTCAAAACAGGGAAGATAAATAAAGTGAAGTTGATTTAGTTTAATATAGATTGGGAGGAAATAACACTTAAAGGCTTTTGATGTATTGTCATCATTAAAAAGATGTAGGGCAACCCTTTGGATCAAATTGTTTTGAATATAACAATCATCAAAAAGTGAAGAGACTGTTAGAACTATATTTTGATGATTATCATCATACGTTCATTAGTAATTTATAAAGGATGCATGATTATGATGGAGTTGGTGAGAGAGCTAGACATGTGTATGTAACTTTTTCCTTTGTAATGATTTGCTTATTGAGATAACATTGGGCGAGAGTTAATATATATAAATAGGTACATGCCTAGGGGGAGAAGCTCATATGTTAGGGGAGATATGAATGCTTAGTGTAATCATCTCATGAGCTTGAAATTATAATAATCAATTAATAAGAATGACTAACTCATTCCAATCTCCAGTTGATCATAAGCATCATTAGCTTATGCATTTCATCATAACATCTTGCATTGTTTATTGGACTAACACTTGTATAGGTATGAAGCAATGAAAATGCAATGAGTGATAGGGATAAACCTGAAGAATTGAAGATCAACATGGCAAGCTCAAAGTAATGCTCCATTAGGATTTTCACCAACTATTTAGAGAATTTACAATAGCATAAGAGTTGTCATCATCAAAAGGTGTGGAGATGAGACAACTTTATTGGGTTTATCCCACATCGGTCGTAGAGGTTATTGGTGACTTGTATATAGGCTAATGGGAAAGCCTTATTCCTTGAGCTAGCTTTTAGATTAAGAGATGCTTGTGACACCTATTGCGAGTTTCCTTTGGTTGTTTAAAGTCCCTTTTGGGGGACCCGAAGTGTCCAACAGTGGTTTTGGAGCTTGGGTGGGGGCCCAAAGGGCCCAACAAGTGGTATCAGAGCCAAGTTTGCCCACGCCAATTGTTGTTGTTTTCTTCATGGGTCCACCTGATGATTTGGAGAGGAGTTTGCGAGGTGGGTGCTATCTGATTTAAGGGGAGTGTGTCAGATGATGATGGTTTCGGGCCACGCCCGATGTGTGAAGGGGAGTTGTTGGGTTTATCCCACATCGGTCATAGAGGTTGTTGGTGACTTGTATATAGGCTAATGGGAAAGCCTTAGTCCTTGAGCTAGCTTTTGGATTAAAATAGGCCTGTGACACCTATTGCGAGTTTCCTTTGGTTGTTTAAAGTCCCTTTTGGGGGCCCAAAGTGTAACACCCCGTTTTGGCTCACCCGTGAACCGACCCGGAAATGTCACCGGCGACCGAACCGTTCACTAATCTACTCGATTCGGTTAAGCTGACCAGGATCTACTCTCGGCGTTTCAAGATGGAGATGCAAATGTGAAATGCATGAATGGG
>JAURVB010001277.1:0-88628 GCA_033002965.1 Piper betle | reverse complement strand
GACCTCTCTTAATCTAAAGCTGCTTGGGGAATAAGGCTTTCGCAGCTATATACAAGTCACCAACACCTTTTACGACCAATGTGAGATAAACCCAACAAGCATGAGTGCTTTAAACAATAGATCACATGGAAACTTCCTAGTAACGCTCAAGCCCCAAGATTGGAGGAGGAAAAGAATGCAAAGTAATAGAGTTAAGAAGTGGAAAGGAATTGTCGTCAAGGCGGGGAAGAAAGTAAAGATGGATGGGTAGAGGTGCAAAAGCCAATTCCTCCTCCTATTGTATCAAAGTATATTCCCAAGCTTCCATTTTCTCAAGGCAACAAAGGAATAAACTAAATTAGAAATTTCAAGAGTTCCTAAATATCTTTAAGAAACTGGCAATCAACATTGCCTTCACTAAAACTTTGGAGTATATGCATAGCTATGCCAAGTTCATGAAGTAGATTATCTCAAAGAAAATGATGTCAGAAGAGCTTAAATCTTGTAGCATCAAATGAGGAACTAAGTACCGTGGTACAAAGGACATTACCCCCAAAGTTGAAGGATCTAGAGAATTCATCATTCCTTGCTCCGTTGGAACAAAAATTTTCCAAAAAGTCTTATGCAATTTAGGTGAGAGCATTAATTTGATATCACTGTCCATTTACAGAAGATTACGATTGGGAGAAGTGAAGGCAACCACAGTAAAGTTACAATTGGTTGATAGATCATACATTTTTGCGAGGGGAGAGGTTGAAAATATTTTGATAAAGGTGGATTAGTTCATATTTCTAATAGATTTTCTAGTGTTGGATACGGAAGAGGATATGGATTGTACCAATCATTATGGGTAGACCACTCCTGGTCATAGGAAGAACCCTGATTGATGGGGCAGTAGGAGAACTAATTCTGAGAGTCAATGATGAGCAAGTAGTGCCCTGAAGAAACTAATAACTGCTTTGGAGTGAATGTCATCCAAGGAGCCATTGCTTAAATATAAGAGAAGAATTTATCATCAGACCCTCTTCAGCAAGCTTTAGTATCATATGATCCAAATGAACATGATGAGGAACTCATTGATATGGTACTATTATTGGATGCACAAGCAAGCACTGTAGAAGTTGGCCAAATGAAGTAATTGCCTGTGTCAAATTCTGAAGAAAGAAAGAACAAACTGTCAATAGTTCAACCACCGGAGTTGGAACTAAAACCTCTACCCCAACATTTGAAGGATGTATTTCTTGGTGAGTCTAAAACTCTTCTTGTAATCATCTCTGCTGCACTAATCTCTCTATTGGAAGATAAGTTGAGAATCCAAAAAACATAAGTTGTCTATGGGATGGACCATCGCCAATATTTGAGGCATTAGGACAACAATCTGTATGCACAAAATTTTCTTGTGAGAAGGATAAAACCCTTTGGTTGAGCCATCATGGAGGTTGTAAAAAAGAAATATATCAAAGTGGGTGAATGCCGGATAATCTACCCAATACCCTGCACTTCATGGATCAGCCCAATCCATTGTGTGCCAAAGAAGGGAGGATTAACCGTAGTTCCTAACCAGAACAACGAGTTAATACCCACAAGAATAGTTACTAGCAGGAGAGTATGTATGGATTATAGGAAGCTAAACAAAGCTCCAAGAAAAGATCATTTTCCTTTTCCTTTCATTAATCAAATGTTAGATAGGTTAACAAGGCAAGAATATTACTATTTCTTAGATGGATACTCATGATTGATTAGATTGAAATACATCTAGATGACTTGGAGAAGATCACATCCACATGTCTATATGAAACATTTACTTTTAGAAGGATGCCCTTTAGTTTATGGAATGGACCAGGAACTTTTCAAAGTTGCATGATGTCTATATTCTCATATGTGAACGAGAATTGTGTGGAAGTGTTCATGGATTATATTTTAGTCTTTGGTAGCACATTTGATCAATGTTTGGATGCTCTAGATAGAGTGCTACAAAGATGTGAAAACTCTAACTAGTCCTACATTGGGAAAAATGTCATTTCTTGGTTCAAGAAGGAATAGTGCTAGGACACAAAGTTTCCAGCAAAGGCCTAGAAGTAGACAAAGCAAAGATAGAAGTCATAGAAAAATTCCCACCACCCTTTATTGTTAAAGGTATCAGAAGTTTCATAGGCCATGCTAGATTTTACAGAAGATTTATAAAGTATTTTCCTAAAATTTACTCAAAAAGGAAGGAACATTCAAATTTAATAAAGACTGTTTACAAGCTTTTAAAGAGTTGAAAGCAAAATTGGTGTCTGCCCCTATTTGTTAAACCACCTGGTCATTACCCTTCGAAATATTGTATGATGGAAGCGACTATGCTGTTGGAGCAATTTGAGGCCAGTGCCTTAACACAATTTTTCACATAATTAGCTACGCAAGTAAGACACTTTCTAATTCTCAAAGAATTATACTACTACCAAAAAAGAACTATTTATTGTGGTGTATGCTCTTGAAAAGTCCAGATCTTATTTGATGGGTGTCCTAGTCACAATACAAACAGATCATGCAACTTTAAAGTAATTCATTGAAAAGAGAGATGACAAGCTGAGACTCATTCAATGGTCTTGTTGCTGCAATAATTCAATTTAGAGATAAAAGACAAGAGAGGTTTAGAAAATGTGGTAGTTGACCACCTGTCTAAACTAGAAAACAAAGAAATACAGTGAGAAGGAATACCTATTCAAGGGAAAATCCAAATAAACAACTATTTCAGGTTAGTGCTTCAAACTTACCTTGATATGTTGATTATGTTAATTTTCTTGTTTGTCAAGCATTACCACTTGTTATATCATTTCAACAAAAGAAAAAGTTTCGTTTGGATGTAAGTCATTATTATTAGGATGATCCATAGTTCTTTAAGAAATGCAGTGATCAACTTATAAGAAGATGCATTCCTGAAGAAGAAATGCAAGACATCCTTTATCGCTATCATTTTTTAGATTATGGAGGTCATTTTGGTGGACAAAGAAATTTAATAAAAGTGTTGCAATGTGGGTTTGCCAACTATTTTTATAGCTACTCACTTATTTGTTATACAATGTGATAGATGTCACAGAAGTGGAAACATTCCCATAATGAAAGAAAGGCCTTTCACGGAATCATGGAAGTTGAGCTCTTTGACATATGGGGTATAGATTTCATGGGACCCTTCATATTGTCCAATCAGAATTAGTACATTCTTGCAGCAGTAAAGTATGTCTCAAAGTGGGTAGAGGCAGTAACTCTTCCAACCAAAAATGCCAAAGTGGTTATCAAATTCTTGAAAAACAACATCCTTACAAAGATCACATTTCTACAATCAAGCTTTGACACTTTGTTTGCTAAGTATGGGGTGAAACATAAAGTGGTTACAACCCTAAACCCTAAACTGAGAAATCAAAAGGATTTTGGAGAAAATTATTAGTCCTACAAGAAAGGATTGGTCAATGAAGCTTGATCATGCCTAGTAAGCATATAAAACAGCTTTCAAAACACCCATAGGAAAGTTCCCATTTAAGCTAGTCTTCGAAGAAGGATGTCACTTACTAGTTGAGCTGGAACACAAGACTTATTGGTCAATTCAAAAGCTGAATTTTGAGGCAAAAATATGTGGGGAAAAGAGGCTGATGGAAGTGAGTGAGATTGATGAATTTAGAATGGATGCCTAACAAATATCAAGTTGTACAAGGAATGTATCAAGTTTTTGCATGACAAATACATCCTGGTCAGAAATTTTGAGCTAGAACATCAAGGTTTACTGTATAATTCTAGACTAAGGTTATTTTTAGGTAAGCTCAAGTCTAGATGATCTAGTCTATTTACAATGATTCAAGCATTCCTAGATCGTGTTGTGAAAATCAAAGATGAGAAAATAGGTGCACAATTTAAGGTAAATGGACAAAGATTGAAGAAGCATTTTGGTGGAGATTGGATTGGACACGTCTCCACAATTACTTAAGCAGACAAATGAAAGAGGTGCGCCAAACTAAGGACCAAAAACTATCACTAGATGGGAGGCAACCCATGTATTTTTTTAAAAAGCAAAGATTTGTTAGTGATAATATGTATATAGGTAGTATGTTGTACAGGTAAAAAACAACCAAGGAAAACGGGCCACATTGAAAATTCAAAATTCAAATTTAAAAAAGCAGATCGAGTTGTGTCAAAAAAGGCAAAGGTAAAAGGATCGACTACAACAAACTATTTGCTCAATTAGGGTAAATTTCTCGACCCCTAAACACTCTTTTCACTTTCTTGTGTGCAATTGACTTTGACCCACTAGTCTCCTTTGTAAATCCCTATTAAATCCTCCCTTAAGTATGAAATTCAACCTTCTTTTTATTATCACACTTTGTATTATTGTTTACTGTTTACTATATCTTGAGCGATTTCAATTGTTTACTATTTATGTTTGTTTAAATCCTTGCATAAAAACCTGAAGTTTTATTTAGAGTGTTATGCGAGTTTTTTTAGATAAAGAATAGTATCCAAGAACATGAAGAAGAAGGTGAATTCTTCAAAATCGAAGACTGTTCACAAAGAAGAACCAAATTCATCAATATTGAGTGAAGTACCCAGCCCAAAAACTTAGATTGAGACTATTTCATCTAAGAACATTGAAAAAGCAAGAACATATGAAAAGAAGGGAATTGTATCAATGTCATTCATCTTAGATGGGAAGGAAGAAGATTCTAGGCTACCACTATTACCCAAGGAAAGAGCACCAAATCAACCTGCCATCACCTCATTCTTTATAAAGATTCCAACAAAACTAAAGGGAAACTCAAAAGAGATGGCAACAGTTGAAGAAAAGGACATGTCTCAAGAACAAGATGATAATATGAATAAAACACAAAAGGAAGCAAATGAAGGTAATGAAGAGGAGCACACACCTCTCAACAAAAGGAGAATTGTGAAGAAGAAAAAGAAGGAAAGTGAGGCCATCCTCCAACCATAAAAGAAATCTGTGAAATAGCTAGAACCAGTTAACACTCAGGATGAGCCAAGGCCTGAAGAAAAGTAGGGGAAAAGTTTATTCAAGAGTCAAACATCAAGTTGCTTATAAGGAAAAGTCTTAGAGACAAAGCAGTAAGAAAGACAAATGAGTAAGTGATGCAAGAAGCCAGTGGAGTTCTTACTAAGAAACAAACCTAAAGAGAGGGAGGAAGATACACAAGTGCATATTGAGAAAGAGGTTAGTAGGAAAAGGAAATTGGTTGAGTCGCCAAGTCTATCAGAAAAGAGGGGGACAAGAGCTAGTAAGAAGCAAGAAACAAATTATACAAAGCAACTAGTTTCAAGTAAGGGCCAAACTGTGAAACAAAGGAAAAGGAAATTAGTGAATAAGTCTCAAGACAAGGAAACAAAGAAGGAACTTGAAGCAAAAAAATGACAAAGAGAAGAAGGAAACAGAGCCGAATCCAAAGCCAAGAGTTAAATACACTGCAAAGAAATCAAAGGTAGACAAGCAATTCTTGAGAAAAGTACCAAGTTTTACCCTTTTATTTTTAGAGTCATGTTCCACAGATGTATTGTCAAAGAAGAAGTTTAGTAAGGATGTAGGATTAAATTGGGAAGATGAGTATAGTGATCATGAAATAAAAGATCTGATAATTGCAAGATGCAAACATTTTGCAAGAATACATCCAATTCTAGAACACCCTTAGTAAAGGAATTTAATTCAAATAAGAAGGATGAAGCAAGGGTACATCTTTACACACAAAAAATGGATAGCATTCAACGAAGAGGAAATACAAAAAGTAATTGGACACCCTAAGCTGGATGATTAATTTTTCAAATTGTAGATGGTGATCCCAACACTGAGGAAATTGAGGCAACACTGTGCAAGAAAAATCAAGTTGTGCAATGGAATAGGGGCAAGCATGACAACCTTCTGAACTTTCATGCAAATGTGTCGCTGCCTAAGTACCTGCCTCTATTCAAGCCGATGTGCTACCAACTGATACCCTCATCCCATACCTTGAATTTCATAGTAGAAAGAGTTTAATTGCTGATGACCATATTACAGGAAAAAAATTTTCAACTTGGGCAATCTCATCTATGATCAAATGCAAGAGGCATTCATACCATCCAAAGGCATGTGGTTTCCTATTGTAATCACCAAATTGTGCCATGTGGCTAGAGTGCCAGTATGAAAGACAGAAGAGATAGTGAAACTAGGGTTACAAATCTCAACAAAAATAACAAATGAGACCCAACCAGTCCCCGGAGGAAGATCAAACCACTGTTGCTGACCTTTGAGACAATGCCTTGAAGGAATTCAATAAGGAGATGAAACATGTGAAGGAGATGCAAGCAAAATTAGTGGCATTTGCACAATATCAGGTTGAATGGAACAAGGTAATCCTTGAAGAATAGAAGAAGAACAATGTTGACATCCCTAATTTCCCTATCTTGTCTGATTCTTTCTTTGCAGTGCTGCCAAGCTGTTCCATAAAAGCACCTCATCCAACTAGTACTAGCAAACCTAAGCCAACAGCCTCTCTGAAAAAGAAAGTGCAACCCATGCCTAAAAGAAAGTCCAACCCAAGTTTGCAAAACTCCAAATCTCATCAACAACGAAAGGGGAGCAGTAGACAGTGCAGGCACCAAAACAAAGTCAGGAGCAACTGCAAAATGAAGAAGATTAATCTGAGGAGGAGATCGTGCATGACACACTTGGGAGGAGGAGATCCCTTGACTAGACATTTTACAGTTGGATGCAAAACTACCAGTTCGGAGGAGGATGAATAAAATGAGTAATTCTAACTTCCAACATATTTTGGTTATAATTTGCATGTTTAACAATTTTTGTACGAATGAATTGTTGAACTAATAATGTTTGGTCACGGATTTTCAGCCCCAACGATCACGCTTTGCTTGGTGTTGAATTAGAGGGTTCGATAGGACTGAGGCACCCTTGCCAAGCAAAGAAACCATGCGATAAAAATAAAAAATAAAGTAACAAAAGCAAGAAATAGCACATAAGATTTTTACATTGTTCCTTAGGTTCAATTCAAATCCCTAAGTCAGTCCACTATGGCTTTATAACCACAAATTCACTATTTTTTGTGATTTTTACACTTTACACAAATAGTAAATTTTGTCGCTATTTTATTTGATCTGCCTTTGATAACTTTGACTCCAATGCCCTGGTTCATCCCTTTTTGTCTTCAAATTTTTGAAATAACTCTGGCACTCCATCCGGAGCATTAAAAAATGGTGGGTTGTAAGCTTCACCTTGGTCCGAGGGTCTAGAAGGCCTTCAAATTATTTTTAGAGTGCTAATGGACTAATCCAGACCACTTCAAATTGGTTCAAACTAGGAAAATGCTAGACTAGACCTGGTGGCATACGCAAATGTTGGTTTGAGGTTGTGTGTGCCAGGTGGTTGATGGCTTGTTGTGTGCCAGTAGCCAGGACGGCTAACGGGTCACAAACAAGAGTCAGACAATCTGTTCACAGTACGATTCACAAGCAATAGAAAATGGTCAAGTGTCCGAGCAGAGCAAGTTGACTCGGTCTACTAAATGAGCCTGATAGACCTGCTTGTGCTGTTGGTGCAACGACGACTTTGGTGGGTACGGCAACGGCTTTTCCATTTACTGCAGCAAGGGGAGACCACCCAGAACAGTAGATCTCCGACTTGTGAGGGGATGGTGGTGGTCCTATGGTCAATGTCGGTGCCAGCGGGTAGCAGTGGCGGTGGAAAGCTCTGGTCAAACTGTTGTTTGGCCGCATTTTGTCGCTAATTACCGATAACGGTGAAGGCGTACTATGTGGTACTTGTCTTGAGATTGTATCTAGTGATGGTGTTGATCGAGTGGAGGCAGTGGCGTGCCAAAGATTGCGTGGGTCGACCGGATGAAGGTCAGGAAGTTGGCTGCTTGCTACTATCGTGCAGCTCTCGTAGACCTATTTTGGGTGACTTTTCCGGCGATGTCAACTTCCTATCTAGCAGATCTCAGTCAAGATTTGTTATTGGTGTTGAGGATAGCCCGGTGGAAGTGATATCATGGCCAGCGGTGGCTTGGGATGGCTAGACAGTGGCTGAACTTGATAGTTTGTGAGCACATTGAGCTCATAAATGGAGGGCTTTAGAGAAGTAAATTGAGTAGTATGAGGGAAAATATTTTTTAGGTTGATTCCGCTAGAGCATCTATTTTCTAACACTTTTCCCCTCTAGTATTGTCTCTTCCTTGTTGGGAGTCTCTCCATCTTCTGTCGAGTATAGCTACACCTCTTCTCTTCCTTTCGCATGCATTTTTCTTTGTATAAAATTATACCCATGTATAATTTTATTGTTTCATTCATATTAGGATCATGTGTTATAGTTGCGGGTGCCTTATCAAAATTTTAGGTCCGTATAATTACTCGAAATGTTATATATTCATATTTGGCAGCCTTTGTCGGTTTGAGCCCACATTCAACCACCATGCACCGAGTGCAACCAGGGTCAAAGAATTGACTTAGTCTGATACGGGGATGCACCCTTAAAATTCTTGAAAGATTAAATACCTACCCCATACCGAAAGAGGTGACAGGGTGCAGTGGCACAAGACAACTCATTATGCACTTTTAATACCAAGAGGGTGAGTTAATGGAAAATATCGGTAACTACAGGCCGTGGGCCATGTAGCATCTGTGCGCATACATAGGATTACACCTGGATGGGGCGGCCACCCCTCCCGACATAATAACAGCTCAGCATAGGCTCATAATGACTAAAAGACTCAAATTCAGATGTTATGGAATATATTAACTTGTTCCTTGTAATTAATTATATGACATAGTGTTTTTATCACTAATGCGGAACTGTCTCCGCAGGTGTAAGCATTATGGAAGGATGGGTAAAGTCAGGATAGCCTGAGGACTCTATTATTAGACTATTATTTTTTCTTATATGTCGTTATACTTCCAAGTTGTTTGCATGGCAATGAGATTTTGGGTTGTTTCATGGACCTTAGATTAATCCAAGCTTATATTATATTTTATTTCATGGCACGACTTAGAATTTAAATTTTAACTAATTCCTTGAGTATGAATTTAATTTGTACGATATGAAAAGAATTTTACGTCATGGGTTTATTTACAATGTTGAAAATTAATAGAAAATTAATTTACGAGACATTTAGTTTTATATAGTAACACTTGGCTTGTGGCTTGGAACGGGCGGGCTCGTTATAAGTGACGAGACACGTTGATAGAGGGTGTGCAAGCAACAATCATGGCATCCGGACTTGGTCTGTAATTGTGTTGGTTGGTCGGTGGCAGGCCCCAAGGTTGGCCTCTTTCACCTATTTCCCACTCTAGTCAGGCTTCTCTGGTGGTGGTTCTCAGCTGGGATGTGTTGGGGACACTCCAATGTCTACACTGGTGGTCTAGGGGCTCACCAAAGGTGCTGCTCTAGCTGAGGATCTCCTGCCCTTTCTTCTTTCTTCCTAGTTCTTTCTTCTCTCTATTTTTTTAACGTATGAGCCCCCTTTCTTCACTACTTGTGTATTTATAAAACTCCAAGGCTCCAATTAGTTCCATGATTTAGGGCTTCCAATCCTCACCTATCTCCTCTTATCTTCTCCTTCTTCTTGTCTTCTTCCTTTGATTTTGGACCTATCGTGGACTGTTTCATAGCTCCTCTTATATTCTCCTTCTTCTTATCTTCATTCTTTTATTTTAGAACTACGGTGGACTGTTTCTTAGGGGGTTAGATTATAATATTTGGATGAACATTAGCCCTTTCACCGATTTTTTACAAGTTTGAAAAAAAAATAGGCAAAATACAATCTTTTTTTTGCTTTTTTCTTTTTATTTTATTTGTGACTTTTTTCAATATTTTCTTCTCCAGCTGGGATGACCCCTCCTGGGTCATTGTGTGGTAGCTGACTATTATTTTGATTTTGGGGACCGACTTCTTTGCTCGGCAAACGTGATCTCCAAATCCAAACTTCTTTCATCTTGCTTTGAAAGTTGTAATAATAATGATAGAAAGACAAATTCCTCCCTACTCTCAATTGTGGCTTTTGAAAACTCTACTTCGGCATCTCTTTGACGACAAGATCACATTATTCCTTCTTTTTCTTGCATGGTCTCAAGGCGATCTTATTCTTTTTGGTGCCTCCTGCTAGTTGTTGCATTGCTTGCTCTATCTCTTTCAACCGCATTGATTTTGATTAAAGCCCCCGACATCTTTTCCAATGTAATCTCGAGTGGCAGATTTTGTTGCATTGGCAAGACAAAAAGGTGGAGGCGAGCAGCTGATCCATGATTTGTGTTGAACTCTTCTTGCTCATCAAGTACATTTGCCAAGTTTTCATTGTTGGTGATTGTGTTATAGTACTTCAAGCTTTCACTTGGTAGCTGATATTTAATCATGAAAGGGCTTGTTGGTACAAATTGTACTCGAGATTTGAGTCATAAGATCTAAGTTATAAGCTTCGAATAAGAACAAGCACGATCCACTGCAGCAAGTGTGTCTCCTCCAATGTAGTGTCACTTCCTTCTTTGGATCACTATCTTTCTGCCAAAGCTACACATCAGGTGAAGTCTTGTTTTTCCATGTTGCATTGAATTCTTCATCTTCCCTTCCTCTTCAGCTGAAGTTGTTTGGGCAACAAATTAGTCTTCCATCTTTTCTTTATCGAGCTCCTCTTCTTCACAAAATCTTGCACTTTGATCAGCTTGAACTTCAAACTCTTGCATTGGTGGAGGTGTAGAGCATATTTTCTTTACTCATTCGGTGGAAGTAGGTGCCATCTTCATGTCTTCAACATTAACCATTGGGACATCCATTTCCTCTCCTTGCTTCTGTTTTCCTTTATGAGACTTCATCAGTGAAGAAAAGTGGCTCACTGTCATCACATTAGTAGCTGGAGCTTTGTATTTAATCTCACCTTTGTCAAGCAACTCATGGATCTTCTCCATCACGTTTCGACATTTCACTGTTAGATGACCTAACCTCTCATGAAATTGACAAAAATTTTCCTTCTTTTCATCCTCTAGTTTTTATGGATTCTTCGGAGTCCATGGCGTTTTCTTCCCATTTCTCTTCAACACATCAAACTACCATTCAATATCTCTAGTGTTGAAGGTGTAATCTTCTATATTCCTCCATTCACGTTGTTTTCGAGGCTCTCGAGGCACATCACTTAGATTTTCACTTTCATTCTTCATCTTTACTTGTCACTCATGATCCATGTGATTAAGCTCACTAATTTCATTGGTTGAAGCTCCTTCATTCTTTGTTGAAGCCAAACTCCTTCATGTTCTTCATATATCAGCACTCTTTCAAAGAGTTCTTCAAATTTATTCCATTGTGCACCACTTAGGAACCATATTGCCGGCCCTACGTTCATTGCACATATCTTCATGAGCTCCTTGATGTCAAGTGTCTCTTTCATCTATGATGATAAATTTCTAAATTTCTTCACATACGCAACAAATTCTTCACCTGACTCTCCTTGACATTGCCTCAAGTGTTCAATCTTTATTGGGATCTCCATTGACTGAAAGTGGGAGGTAAACTGCTCGACAAGTGCTTCCCATGAGCTAATCAATCAAGGTGGGTGGTTGTTGAACCATCTCGGTGCGTTGCCACTAAGAGAAGCTAGAAATTGTTGTAGATTTAGCTTTTCATTTGTTGAGATCATTCCACACTTGATCTCAAAGAATATAATGTGGACACTAGGGTTGTCATCTCTATCAAACTTCATGAAGGTTGGGTGCTTGTACTTCTTAGACAAAACTTATGTGTAGACTTCATCAACCAAGGGGCGAAGATGCTTTGTTGCTTCAATTGATTCTTTATCATTCTTTCCAATCAAAGTTATGATAAGTACGACTTGTGCATCCATTTTGGCTTTCAACTCTTCATAGCAAAGGTCAGACATTGGTGCTACCGGAATAGTTGGCAATTGGGCTTGTGGCTGGCTTGTCGATAAAATTGTAACAAGAGCTGGTATTTGACTTGTTGGCATTTTTGGAGGTGCCACTAGGATGCACACTGTGGTGGCGATTGACAATGAAAGTACCATAGAAGATGGTTGTTAGGAGCATATAGGATCATGCCACTCATATGGGTATGGTGGCTGGTAGTATGGTGGCTGTGGAAGCCATGCTGAGTGTGGAAGCGGACAACATTCACATGGACTTGATTGTGACACTTAAAAGTGTCACGCGCAGATGTATTTGGGTGCTGAAGTTGATATTGTAGATGCTTGGTGGTTGGACTCAATACCTAAAATCAAAGAAAAATTGTTATTTCGTGAGGGATGCTGGCTTGATCCTCCAATGTTGTGGCAGTTGTTCTTGTAGCTGGAGGTAAGGTTGATACAATCGGATTTGCAGAGATTGTAGACATATGTCTGTCCTCCAACGATTGGTCCATTGTTGATGTTGCATGGAATGGTCATATTCTCATCGTGACGAGCTCTTGGTTGCAGCAGTAGCCTGTTGCATCTAGGCTAGAACTTGTTGCATCATATCATCCATTCATTGCATCCACTCTTCACTTTGGCGGAATCTTTCTTCAATTGCTTGATTTGATAATTGTCTTCTACTTAGCTGATTTGTTGGCATCAAAAGCACTTATCTGGTTTTTGATGGTTGGTTCATCTCTTCATTGCTTCTGATACTTGGGTTGTCTTTTTCTCGTATCTCCATTCTTCTACTTGGAGTAATTCCTCCTTCATTTCCATGTTTACCACCGCTTCAAGCTGTTGGATTTGTTTGTGCACATTTCCTACTATGAACTGGCTTACTTTTTGATGTTTGCTTCAAATTGGCTTTGGCCTCCTTGAGTTGATGTGGATGGATCATAATTATTAGCACTTCTTTATCACGCCCCATTCCTCGCCTTGGGTGCCATTTCTTCTTGCTCGCACAAATATTCAAACAACACTGCTACCTTTTAGCTAGTCCCCAGTAGAGTTGCCAAAATACATTTGGGCACAAGATTCCTGCTCCTGCTAATCACGTTTCGCTCTAAGTTAGATGAGTGAGTTCGGTGAGACCAAAGGCATCCTTACCGTACAAAAAAACTGTGCAAGTAAAATAAATAAAATGCCACAAGCGAGGAATAAAGACCCAAGATATTTTACTTGGTTCCTTAGGGTTCAATTAAAATCCCTAAGTTAGTCCACTATAGCTTGATAACCACGAATTTACTATTTCCCCTTTCATTTTACACTTTACACTTAATTGATTTACCTTTGATAGCTTCAACTTCAATGCCCTGGTTTGTCACTTTCTTATCTTTAAATCTTCAAAATAACTTGCCACTGCATCCGGAGCATCCAAAAATAATGGGTGGCAAGTTTCCTCTCAATCCAAGGTCGTGAAGGCCTTCAAATTATTTTCAAAGTAATATTGGACTAAACCAGACCGCTTTGGGTTGGTTCAAAGCAGGATAAATGCTGAATTAGACGGGTGCTGTACATGGGCTTATCTCGGTGTGCCAAGCTGCAGGTGACACACGGTGCACCAATTCAAATCCGGATCTTGTGTGGGTCATGGATGTGGTCTATTCAACAAGTGATAGACATGACAGTAATAAACGGGCAAGCGGGTAA
The DNA here is from genome assembly GCA_033002965.1 of Piper betle. Lineage (NCBI taxonomy): Eukaryota > Viridiplantae > Streptophyta > Magnoliopsida > Piperales > Piperaceae > Piper > Piper betle. The sequence goes on along the minus strand of JAURVB010001277.1, from coordinate 75,078 downwards.
GCCAGTAAGGCCAGACCTGTTTCTCCTCCCGATCTTTTGTTCTTCTTCTTCTTCTTCTTCTTGTTGCAACTCCGTCGGCCTTGGGTTCCTTCCACGGCATCAACAACAATGAGTCTCCAAGCAACTCTTCTTGATAGCAGCGACAAAATGATTCCTCTTCATAACCAGCGACAAAGCAGCAGCGCGGCAAGCTTTTGGAGGTGGTGAGATGTTCCAAGTCATCAAGCATACAACAGCAAACAAGCTTCTCTCAGGCAGAACACCAAGGTAATGGCAATGCTTCAATTCGGGGTCCTCTGGCTTGCACTAGTATTGCAGCAGGTATGGTGGGTAGCAACTGTTTTCCTCAAACTTTGGTGGCAGCTACTGCAAGCAATCAGTATAAAGACTCCGGCGAGATTGGACTATGACGATGATCTTCCTTCAGCGATGAACATCAACACTCTATACCTTCACAATTTCTTCTCTCGGCAAGGCATGGCTACTCACATGTTGAAATTTTATTCTAAGTTTATGTGGTCCTCATCATATATATAATTTATATATTATAATTCAAATATATTAATTAGTCGTATAATTAAGGATAACCACCATAGTGGTTATTCATGTAACTTCTTGATAAAGAAGTTAAATACAGTGTTTTTCTTTGGAGTCCTTGATCTGGGCATTTTTTCTATCTTTGTGTACCATCACCTTAAAAGTGAAACAAATTAGAAGATCTCAAAAGACCAATTAAGAAAATATATCATGACAAGAGGTATGATTTGTTTATTGTAAATATATTTATGTTTGATGAACATTTTGGTATTAGAGCATTCATCGGTGGAATTTTTCTTCTGTAAAATTTTTTTCGGTGAAATTTATTTCTCCATTTTATACTATTATCGTAATGATTTTGCAATGGAAACTTCTCATTCTTCAACCTGTATGATGACAATATTAATAATTGCTTGCATGAACGAACCCAAGAAAGAAGACGCTTTAGTTCTTGGTAGTTATGCCTCATTGAGGGCTATATGTTACATTAATATCAAATAAAGGTTAAATACTTTTAAATCCCAATGAAAGGTCATATTGCTAAAAATTTCCAATAAAGGGTTGAATAAATTTTAATAATTTAAAATAATGACCTTAAATGGATTGTATTGTTTAGTCATTCTAAGCTTTATTCTTATTTTGTGGGTCTAGAAATGTCTAGTGGTTACTTATTTAAGGCCTAATTTTAAGTTATACTTTAAAACTCATGTTCTTGCTTAATTAATGGGTAATTGTAGGTAATTTTTATGTGACTAATTTAGTTAATAAGTAAATAGTCCAACAAACAAACTATAATAGACAGTTTGACAATTATGTATGTGTCTATCAATATACACTGTTCTTTGTTCATAAATAATCCGATCAATTTTTATAGACAATATATAGTCTGGTCATGGACATGAATGAACATTTACCGAACTATTTTCGTTCATATAGCTATCTATACACCCACTTAATTATGTTTGATAATAAAGTTAGCATGTCCATGAATTGTTTAAGGTATTCAAGTATTGTCCAAGTTGTCCATAAGATGTCCAAGGACTGTCCGAACCTAATTGCGAGATGTTCATTTCTTATTATGCATGTGATTAAGTGTTCATATACAAAATTTGAATTATTTGTATCTTTATATATCTCATGTATATGCACATGAAATGTTTGAACATAACATAATAGTTTAAATATATTATGCTGATGTTAAGTAATTAGTGTATTTTAAATTAATTGAATAGTAGCCACAATATCTTTAATTAAGATATAATATACATAAAATGAAATATAAATCACATATAGATTTTAATACATCAAATTCTAATTAAACATTAAGATTATGATAGTTTTACCCCACATGGAGGTTATTATGATTATTTTGTATAATTTGGGTGAAATAGAAAATATTTATGTTTCTTAATTAGCCTACAAGCATTGAGAGATATTTAATATTTTTTCTAGTTTCATCATTGAAATAGTACATGAATCTATTTTGTATTAAAGTCTTTGCCCATAGGTAGATTTTAATAACATATTGATTCATTTTAGTATGTTTGCATTGCTAAGCATACAACTATAGTAATAGTTTATAATGTGCCTCAATATTTGTGATAGTAAGCATGACTATATTTTTCTTGAAACTATTTTATCTTTGATAATTTCTGATCATAAAAGGATGAGCATCCTGTTCCCATTGAATCTAGCATTGACAGTGGAGAACTTACTGTACGAACGTTGGGAGTGATCCAATCACTTGAGCTTGATTTTCATTTAGTCTCGCATTACATCTAATATTCGTGGGTCAATTCTTAAATGTGAGTCTATCAAAGATTATATAAAGACTATTGATCAACAGTTTGAAACTTCAAATGAATCATTAACTAGTACCCTGATGGAAAAATTATCATCAATGAAGCTCACTGATATTCGTGGTGTGCGTAAGCACATTATGAAAATGAGAGACATTGCTTCTCAGCTTAAGTCTCTAAAGATTGAGATTTCTGAGTCTTTTATGGTGCATTTTGTACTTAATTCTCTCCCTTCTGAGTACGGTCGTTTCAAAATAGCTTATAATACATAAAAGGAAAAATGGTTAACAAATGAACTTTTGACTATGTGTGTTCAAGAGGAAGGAGAATGATTCATGATATGAGGGAAAGTGTACATAGGGTGACTCATGGAAAAAGCAAGAAAGAAAATCGGGTGTATAAAGGGAAAGGCAAAAGACCTGTCCATTTTAATGACAAGAGGGAATCCCACTCTTTCTTTTGTAAAAAGAAGGGATGTATAAGGAAGGATTGTCATAAATGTAAGGCATGGCTTGAGAAGAAAAGTAATCTCAGCTCATTTGTTTATTATGAATCTAATATGGTTGATGTTTGTCATAACACTTGGTAGATTGATTCTGATTCTACAATCCATGTTTCGAATACCATGAAAGGTTTCTTAATCCGAAGCAAACTAACAGAAAGTGAACAAGGCATCTATTCTTATAACCAGATGTGTTCACATGTAGAAGCTATTGGGACATGTAAACTTATTTTAAGTTTTGGCTTTGTACTTAATCTAGAAAATACCTTTTATATTCCTAGTTGTTCCAGACACTAAATTTACATTTCAAAACTTGTACCTATGTTTTCATTTAAATTTTCTCAAAACACTTTTAGTATGTTGCATAACTCTATTGTTGTGGGAAATGGTTCTATGAATCAAGGTTTATTTCAAATCCACTTGCAAAATGATATCCCTTATAACCTAATGGCTATACATGGTACTATTAGTATAAAGTGTTGTGCGATGAAAGAAAAATCCTCCATATTGTGGCACCAAAGATTGGGACATATTTCAATCGAAAGAATCAAAAGACTTGTAAATAATGGAGTTCTTAGAACTCTTGAATTTATAGATTTTGATACTTGTGTGGACTACATTAAGAGAAAGCATACCAATATGTCTAAGAACGGTGCTAGGAGGAGTTCTGAGATGTTAGAAATCATACATACAAATATATGTTGTCCTGATATAGATTCATATGGTTAGAAATACTTCATCTCATTAATTGATGACTATTCATGATACATGTATCTCTATATACTTGATAATAAACACAAAGCATTGGATGCTTTTATAATTTTAAAGCGGAAGTAGAGAAACAATGTGGTAAACAAATTAAAATCATGAGATTTGATCGAGGTGGAGAATTTTATGGTAGGTATACTAATGGTGGAGAAACACCTGAGATTTGATCGAGGTGGAGAATTTTATGGTAGGTATACTAATGGTGGAGAAACACCTGGTCCATTTGCAAACTTTCTTCTAAAGCATGGTATTATTGCACAATATACTATGTCTGGCTCACCAAAATAAAATGGTGTAGCAAAATGAAGAAATAAGACTCTATTGGACATGGTGAGGAGTATGCTAGCAACTCCAAACTTCTTCATTCATTGTGGAGGGAAGCCCTTAATACTGCAACGTATATATTAAACTAGGTTCCTACTAAGGCTGTTTGTAAATCACCACTTGAATAATTAAAAGGTTGGAAATCGAGTTTGAAACATATGTGTTTGGGGTTGTCCCGCTAAAGTTAGGGTTTATAACCCTCTAAGAGAGGAAGTTGGACTTAAAGACTATTAGTGGGTATTTCCTTAGTTATGCCAAAAAGTACAAAGGTTAAAAGTTTTATTGTCCATCGAATGTCATTACATTAGTAGAATCACAAAATGCAAAATTTCTTATGAATGATATGATTAGTGGGAATGTTCAACATCGAAACTTTGTTTTTTATGTTGATCATACTAAAAGTACTCATATATTGGGAAATAGACTACTTATTGTTAGTGACATACATCCTAATTAGCTGAATGTTGAAGGAAGAACTAATGAACAGTCAGATCAGGCTGAAGATGCTCTAGTAGAACAAGTCGCTCATGAGGAAAATCAACAACTTGAAGTTCTTGACAACCAGTTGATCAACCACCTCCACAAGAGGACATTGATAAACCATTAAGGAGATCAACTAGAGTGAGAAAACCAGCAATATCTAGTGATTTTATTGTTTACCTACAAGAAACTGACTATAATATTGGAGAAGAAAATAACCCTGATACATTTTCACAATTGATTGACAGTAATAATTCAAAATTATGGTACGAAGTCATTAAAGATGAGATAGATTCTATGGTTGAAAACCAAGTCTAGGATTGTAAAACCCCGAAAAAAATAATTAGGTTATTTTATTTAGGGTTTTATAAATCTTAAAATGAACCATAAATGATATTTAATTAAATAAATTCTTAAGAATCAATATCATTTATAACTCATTCGTATTCACTTAATAGTAAGTTTTTGACTTTTCATTATCACATAAAAGATATAGTAATGAGTGATTACGTTCTTTTCTATAAAATTTAATGTAATGACTTCTTGAATTCCACACATATTATTCTATATAAAGAGAGTTCTATTGTTAAATAAAACATCCTCTGGATAGGTTGTGAGCACATTTGACACACAAAGGGGAAGACTTTAAGATTATTTGTTATAGTTGCTGGTTCTTCACCAAATTTTTAGGTCTGTATAATTATTTAAAATATTGTATTTTCCCTTGTGGACAACCTGGTCGGCCTAAACCAGATTCGACCACCATGCACCGAGTGCAACCGGGGTCAAGGAATTGACTCAGTCTGACAACGGCAATGCCCTTCATAATCCAATAATAGACATGTCAGAATGGACCTGACAGCCATAATACAATAAATTGGACATGGCAGATTGGACCCATCAGCCAATAGATGGACATGGTGCACTGACCCATCAGCCAATAGATGGACATGGTGGACTGACAATCAGCCGATAACGGACATGGTGGATTGGACTCACCAGTCAATAATGGACATGGCGGATTAGACTCGCCAGCCGGTAATGGACATGATAGACTGACCCATCAGCCAATAAATTGGACATGGCTGATTGGACTCACCGGCCAATTACAGACATGGTGGATTGGACTCATCAGTCAATAACGGACATGGCAGATTGGACTCGCCAATAGGTAATGGACATGATGGACTGACCCATCAGCCAATAAATTGGACATGGCGGATTGGACTCGCCAGCCAACTACAGACATGGCGGATTGGACTCGCCAGCCAATTACAGACATGGCGGATTGGACTCGCCAGCCCATAACGGACATGGCAGATTGGACTCGCCAGCCCATAACGGACATGGCAGATTGGACTCGCCAGCCCATAACGGACATGGCGGATTGGACTCGCCAGCCCATAACGGACATGGCGGATTGGACTCGCCAGTTGGTAATGGACATGATGGACTGACCCATCAACCACTTACGGACATGCCGGATTGGACTTGCCAGCCAATTACGGACATGTTGAATTGGACTCACCAGTCAAAAACGGACATGGTGGATTGGACTCGCTAGCCGGTAATGGAAATGATGGACTGACCCATCAGCCAATAACTGGACATGGCGGATTGGACTCGCCAGCCAGTAACGGAAATGATGGACTGACCCATCAGCCAATAAATTGGACATGGCGGATTGGACTCGCTAGCCAATTATGGACATGGTAGATTAGACTCACCAACCGATAATCGGACATAGCGGATTGGACTCGCCAGCCAATTACGAACATGGTAGATTGACCCATCAGCCAATAGATGGACATGGTGGACTGACCCATCAGCCAACTAATGGACATGGTAGATTGGACTCACCATCCGATAACGGACATGGCGGATTGGACTCACCAGCCGGTAATGGATATGATAGGCTGACCCATCAGCCAATAAATTGGACATGGCGGATTGGACTCGCCAGCCAATTACGGACATGGTGAATTGGACTCACCAGCTGATAACGGACATGGCAGATTGGACTCGCCAGCCGGTAATGGACATGATGGACTGACCCATAAGCCAATAAATTGGACATGGCGGATTGGACTTGTCAGCCAATTACGGACATGGTGGACTGACCCATCAGCCAACTAATGGACATGGTGGATTGGACTCACCAACCGATAACGGATATGGTAGATTGGACTCGCCAGCCGGTAATGGATATGATAGACTGACCCATCAGCCAATAAATTGGACATGACGGATTGGACTCGCTAGCCAATTACGGACATGGTGGATTGGACTCACCAGCCGATAACGGACATGGCGGATTGGACTCGCCAGCCGGTAATAGACATGATGGACTGACCCATAAGTCAATAAATTGGACATGGCGGATTGGACTTGCCAGCCAATTATGACATGGTGGACCTGACCCATCAGCCAACTAATGGACATGGTGGATTGGACTCACCAACCGATAACGGACATGGCGGATTGGACCGCCAGCCAGTAATGGATAGGATAGACTGACCCATCAGCCAATAAATTGGACATGACGGATTGGACTCGCCAGCCAATTACGGACATGGTGGATTGGACTCACCAGCCGATAATGGACATGGCGGATTGGACTCGCCAGCTGGTAGTGGACATGATGGACTGACCCATCAGCCAATAAATTGGACATGGTGGATTGGACTCGCCAACCAATTACGGACATGGTGGATTAGACTCGCCAGCCGATAACGGACATGGCAGATTGGACTCGCCATCCGGTAATGGACATGATGGACTGACCCATCAGCCAATAAATTGGACATGGCGGATTGGACTCGCCAACCAATTACAGACATGGTGGACTGACCCATCAGCCAACTAATGGACATGGTGGATTGGACTCACCAGCTTATAACAAACATGGCGGATTGGACTCGCCAGTCGATAATGGATGATGGACTGACCCATCAGCCAATAGATGGACATGGTGGACTGACCCATCAGCCAACTAATGCACATGGTGGATTGAACCATCAGCTAATAAATGGACATATTGGAATGGTCACAACAACCATTATTATAGATAATGATAGGGAGTTTATGGACTTGTTTTATTTAATGATACGGCTTAGTTTTTTATCACTAACATGGAATTGCCTTCGCAGGTATGAGCATGAAATGATGGGTAGAGTCGGGACAGCTTGAGGACTCTATTATTGGATTATTCTTTTCTCGAGATTGTTTGCGTGACAGTGGGATGTTGGTTCGGTTCATGGGACTAAGATTATTCCGAGCATTTATATATTAAATTTATTGTTGTGGAATATTAAAAATCTTGAAAATTAATAGGAAATTAATTTATGAGACACTTAGTTTCATATAGTAACACTTGCTCGTGGCTCTGAATGGGCAAGTCGTTACAGATCTTGTCAGCGCTAATGGGGTGAAAGTTATTGGTTGTAAATGGGTTTTTAACACCAAAAAAATTCATTAGGCAACATTGAATGATATAAGGCAAGATTCATGGCTAAGGGATTCATGGCTACAGGATTCACACAAAAGGAAAGAATTGATATCGAGAGTCTTTTTCTCTAGTTTCAAAGAAAGACTCTTTTTGTATCATCATGGCACTAGTAAAATATTTTATTTTTGAATTTACATCAGATGGATGTGAAAATAGCTTTCCTCAATGGAGACCTAGAGGAAGAAGTTTATATTAAACAACATGAGGGGTTTTCTTAAATTAATGGTGAGCATCTTGGTTGTAATCTTAGGAAATTAATGTATGGACTCAAACAGGCCTCATATCAGTGTCATCTTAAATTTCATAATGTAACCCCTTCATTTAATTTTGTTAAGAACATTAAGGATCAATGTATATACCACAAGGTTAGTTGGAGTAAAATTATTTTTCTTGTCATATATATTGATGATATATTACTTATAACTAATGATATGGGATTGTTACATGAAGTAAAAAGTTTCTCTTTGAACATTTTAATATGAAGGATATAGGTGAAACATTTTATTTCATTGGCATTAATATTCATAAAGATAGATCTCAAGGTGTCTTGGGTTTATCTCAGAAAGCCTATATCAGTAAGGTTCTCGAGAGATTTCAAATGAATAATTGTACATCTTCAGTAACTACTATAATGAAAAGAGATAATTTTAATTTGGATTAATATCCGTAGAACGATCTTAAGAGGTGAAAATAAAAAACATTCCATATACTTAAAATGTTACTTCCATCTAAAAACAATTCTTCACAAGACAAGACAATATCAAAGCAGGACCCTTCTTCTCCTTGGCCTCGTGTCAACAACCAGCGAGATGACGACTTTGGCAGGACATATGATCAACCGTCTTGGTCTTGGTGGCCTTCAGCAGAACTTCAACTTTCTAGTCTTGATCTCAGCAACACTCGTTAGTGAGCCAAACTCCGGCGAGACTTCTCGGTAAGCAAGCAATACGTCGAAACTCAAAAGGTTCACAGCTTCGTGGGCAACGCTCCAATGCGAAAGCTCTGCAACTTGGTGGGGCGGCCCGAACTTCTTTCCATGTAGTGTAGCAGCAGCGTGCCGGCCTTCTACTCGGCAAACTTTGTACCAATGCGAAGGCTGCAACCAAGGCAAGCCTTTGATAAACAGTGTGATGGTAAGGCAGCAGCGACGACACTCAGCAACAACCTCTCCCTCCAAGGCAGTATGGCATATGGCAGCAAAGCTCCAATCTGGCTTCACGGTGGTGGTCTAGGAGGCAAGGCTTGGAACAACAAGGCAGCAAGGTAGGAAGGTGACTCCTTGGTGGACTCCAGCAAAACAATAGCAACAAGGTGGGCAAGCAGTGGTTTTCCCGACAAGAAAGTTTCATGCTTTACTTTTCCGCAAGATGGGCCTCGGTATTTTCTTCCCCTGCTTCCACTCTTGGTAGGTCCACTTCGATCGACAGCCGTGTCCAGCAAGATTCAAACAGCTCCGCAAGGCTTGGCAGCACTCGTATGGTGGTGCGTCTACACTCCACGGTGATGGCGGCAAGATGCTCCCAGGAAGCAAAACTCTTCCTTTCTCCTTGGCAAAGCTCCGTGACACGGCTCTGGGGTGAAGGGGCTCCAAGCAATTACTTGGGCACGTCGATGGGGCACGGCAAGCACGACTCCTTCATTTCTCGATTCCGGTGAAGCAGAGACACAACCCTTGGACGATGGCAAGGATCGGGACAGCAAGCGGTGATGCAAGGGGCTCTGCAGCGGACCTCCGGCAAGTGAGACTCCTTGGTGACACGTCACGGCTTCAAGGCCAGGCAGCAAGAGGATGGAATTTATTTTCTTTCCTAGGGAAGCAATATGCGCGATGAGCTGATGTCCTCGAAGTAGTTGCCAGGGTGGGGCTCTTCCCTTTCATTTCTTTCCTGTTTCTATCTTTTACTCTTATCTCTTTTTTTAACCTAGGAGCCCCTTATCTCCTTCACCACTTCACTGATTATAAAACTCCACGCCTCCAATTAGTTCTATAATTTAGGGTTTCAAATCCTCACCTATCTCTTCTTATCTTCTTCTTTTGATTTTGGAACTACCATAAATTGTTTCTTAATTGATTGCTAGTTGTGATGGTATGTGCTCCACCAGGGTTCAATTATAATATTCGGACAATCAAATAACTATGACACAATTAATTTTGAGTTTGGGGGTAAGACAATCTTATTTTGTGTAACTTTATACCGGTACGTCTTAGGATATGGTGTGACATTTTGATGTTAACGCTATGGTTTGGTATTAAATGTTCTATGGTCGAATAGATTTCATAAATATATAGGTTATTGTGGTCAGTTAATCTTAATCTATTTTAAGGAGGGTAGGATGAATATTTGAGGTCTCAACTTTTTAATGTTGTATTGATCATGACTTATTTTTTATTATTTTGAGCAAGTGTTTTTCTTAAAACTATGTTTCGGATGGAATTAGGATGAGTTAGAGTTTTTTCAAAGCAGATGAAGAAGGAATTAAGTTAGAATTCTATTTGCTGTTCTTGAGGCAGAATGAGGAATCCTGAGCAGAGTAAAAAATGATTTAGGAGAGGTTCTGATCATCAGAGCCTAAGTAGCCCACCCATTCTATTACTTGGTTTAGCCAATTTTGACTTTATATTGACTTCCAATTTTGTGTCCCTTATAATTTTATAGCCCTAGCCTATTTCTATTTGCCCCTGTTCGAATTTTCATAGACCTAGTGTTATTAATGTTGAATCCTTCTTTATTAGTCATAAATTCAAGTATTTTGGTGGAAGAAATATTTTGGGGGTTGGGACGATGTAGAAATAATGAAGAGAGGGAAAAGTAAGGATGTTTGACATATAGTTATTATCTTTAAAAAAAAGAGAGAATGAGAGAAATAAAGAGAAAGAAGAAGATTTGAGGAAAGATATTAGTTCAGTATTTGAATATTTTATGTGGGTTAGGAAGTCAAATTTTGGTGAAGAACTAAGGAAGATGTGTATAGTTTGGAGTTTATAGCTAGTTAGGAACGATTTGATATTAATGATGTATTTATTTGATATCTTGTTAACTTTTTCAACTTTAACATGGCCCTGTTACAACCTAATAAATCATATTGATCTAGTCTACCTAATAATTCAGATTAGTGGAGGGAAAACTTCCAATAGAACTATGACTAGATTGATCTAAGTATATTTTATTTCAAAACTTTGAGCTTGCTTAAAGAAAAATGAGACAAGTTTATTTAAATTGCTTGTTTTGTTTGGAATTTAATTCTTGGCAACATAGTAGACTTGAGTTTTGTCTTAACATTCTTATTATCATTGCTGAATTTATTTTATGATTAAACTGATTCCTTTGACCTGCATATATATATTTTATCTGTGCAAGATTAGCAAATGTTTGAGTATGGGAGTTTAATAACTCTCAATCAAAGCTATTATTTTGTATGATTTAAGTCTGTTTGTCTAAGCATTTGCTCCATTTTAAGTGTTGGATTAGCTAATTTACTATGTTTTCAATAAAAACTGACAAAATATAAAATACAAGCATTTTTATATCTCTTTTTGATCAAATATCTCTTCTCTGCAAGGGCAAACATTATCTTTTCACGTATGTGAGTTGATTGTTATACTTCGCATACCTCAATCCCCAATTGAAAACTGCAAGGAAGATGGAAGATAAAGACTACACGCATTGATCTTATGATGGACCACTTATCGAATCTGCCAAAGGGCAAAGTGTCAGCTTGCAAATCTGTATATTTCCCTGGTCAGTGGACAGTTTTGCCTAATCACACCACGCCCACCAATTAGAGCCATCGGATGAACCGCGTGGGCACATTTGTTGAGGATCAAGTTGTTTAAGAATATGCCCAACTCCAACAAATACTCATGTCCAGCACTTCCATATGCTCCAATGATGCTTTAGGGATAGTTTTCACCAACTCCAATAAACTCTAAAAGAAATTATGAGGATAAGTACCTTGTTGCCCATGAAAGAAGCATGTTTCTTATGTGGGTAGTAATAATTAGTGATAATTCTTGTAGTAGTTGGGGATTGGGAACCTTCTAAGAAGTTGTCAATAAATTACATAGAAGTTGCTTTGAAACCATCTTCCCCCACATTGCACTCTAGATATTTGACCAACTACTCACAAGAGAAAGGAGGAAGATTAGAGAGATTGGAAGGAGTTATTTTTCCCTCTAATTCCATACCTAAGTCTTTCCAAACCTTTACTTCTTCAAATTGTAGAGATGAAAGTTGTTGGTGTTTTGAGAAGAAGAGGTCGAGTCAATCAAGCGACAAGGAAGAGAACGAAGCTAGAGAGAAGATTCGAACAAAGGCCTCAACTTACCATATTTGCATAACTCTTTTCTTTCTCTTCTACTTATATTATTTTTCTTGAAGAATTCAATGATATTTCTTAAATCTTTCATGGGATAATTTTGTATTGATCAGAAATGTTAATGGATCTTAGTAGAAATGTAATATAAAGTGTTATTATCTATTTTCTTGTATGTGACAATGCGTTGATTATTTCACTTTCATTTCTAATGCTTCAAAAGAGTAGCTGACTTTTGTCTGATTAAGAGATTTGAAGTCTCCTAGAGATAGGAATTCATTAATGTCATTGATTGAAATAGTGTACAAGTCTTGTAGACATACAATTAATTTCATAAATATCCATATAGAAGAGTTATTTGTAATGCACCAATCTACTTTTGTTTGCACAGACATGTGGAATGAGACAAATGCGGTAGATTGTAAGACGTAGAGAAATTCCTTTGTCTCTCTAGATAATAACACACATCATAAGCAATTAGATGAGACTAGCATTTTTATGTTACAAAGTAAACTAAGAGTAGTTAACCATCTCATGTCTCATATTCATTAGGAAGAACGTTATCAGTTTGATCATGGAATATTTAGTTTAGCGTATTACTACCATTGTTATTAGTTTATATACTTTGCATTGAAATTTTGTTTTAGATAGAATAGTGTTATTACTATTTAGTTCTGTGATGATTTATGTTCTTATTCATGTTTAATATAGGCATTAGCTTAAATATTACACTGTACTCAAAATTAAAGCAATAATTCCTGGTTGGAAAGATCTCACTCATCATTCTATTATTTTTTGGCGAATGCACTTGCGCGATGCAATGAAATAGCACAACACCTCATTCCACATGTTAGTGTAAACAAAACAAGATTAGTTCATTATGATTCACTCCCTACATGGATATTTATGAAATTAAATATATGTCTACCCCAAACTCAATGACTACTTCAACCAATGATATCAATGAATTCTCTATGTCTAGGTAAATTCAAATGTCTTGATCATACAAAAGTTAGTTACATTTTTGAAGCATTAGGTTTTGAAGTAAAATAATCAATAGATAACTACACACAAAGAGATAAATAATACAATATCCATTGTTCATCCCAAATCTATCAAAATTATCCCGTAAAAGATTTAACAAACATCATTGAGTTTATCAAGAAAATCAACATAGACAAGAGAAGAAGAAGAAAGTTATGTAAATCTGGTTAGTTGAGGCCCTTACCCAAATCTTCTCTCCAGCCTAGCTTGTTGTCACGACTTCTTCTCAAAACCCCAAGAATTTTCCTTTCCACACTCTAAAGAAGTAAACATCTAGAAGGACTTAGGTCTGAAGAAGAAATTGTTGAAGAAGGGAGCTCTTTCATTTGTGAGTGAAGGTCTCACTTTATAACAAATTTGGAGTAATTGGCAATTTAAGAACCTTCCTTGCATCTTTCATGATGTTTTCTTGAAGCTTCCTTCTCAACTAATACACATGAGATGTTCTACTCTAATTAATTACATTAGGTAAGTGTGTTCTTTTCTTGTTCATCAAGATACCCCTCCAACAAGTCATAGTTATGGGATTGAGTTGATTAAGTAGAGTTGTCCACAGATCAAGGGCATGTGTAGAATTGCAGAGTTATAAGTTGACAATTTTGCATGTGTGTTTGGGTAGATCCTATTTTACGAAAAATATCATAATTACTACAGAATAGATTAAACTATGCAAAATTTAGTTGCTTTGTCCATTTATTATAGAATTCTTATTTTCCATCCAAATCAGATAGAAATATGGAGCATGGGTCTCAAAAAACATAATCAACAATAAATTATAACTCTACTTGAAAGTAGTTAGTTGTCATCATCAAAAAGGAGAGATTGTTAGATCTGATGATTTTGATAATGAAACCCAAATATGCATAACCTGGATTGAATTCACTTTGTTCATTGTTGTACTTTACATGTTTGATTAAATTCCACACTTAATACTTGTTCCATTGTCACGATTAGTGGTATTAGGGATGGGTTCGGATCAGATATGGATATGAGTATATCTAAATCTGGCCCAAATTCAAAATTCCATACTCGAATCCGACCTGAATCCGAATATTATATCTACTTTATTTACTATATCCTTATTCGACCCAAATCCACATAACCTATATCCGACCTGAATCCAACTTGATTAACAAAAATAATATAATTTTAATATAAAAATAGATTAAACATAATAAAAATATTATTTTTTAATATTTTAGAATATAATTTTATAAAATATCATGTGTTCGGATTGGATATGAGTTGGATTACCCAAATCCATATCTAAAACAAATATTTTTGGATATATTATATATCCAAAAATCCGAACTCAATTTGATTCAAAATCATTTCAAATCAGATATAAACAGGTAGGATTCAAATCAGATTCACGGATATCGGATATTCCCTAATTGATAGTCTTAAAATACATGGGCATACTAATTTCTATGCTTACTGTTGTTTTAATTAGTCATTATCCATGCTAGGGCCTTATAGAGTCAATTAGAACTTGTTGAACTTATTGTTTATTCCCTAGTGTTTTAATTGTTAATGATTTTCACTATTTGTGTCCATCATCAATTTACTAAGAGGTGCTAAATTTGCAGAGATTTAATTTGTTTGATTGTTAATCTTGATTAGCGCTCTCCTATGATTAGCCCATAATTATAAAAATTAGAATCGAACGTTGAATCAGATTGGAAGGGAGTCATTGAATCAAACCGATTCATCAAAAATCGAATAAGAATTGGTTCACTTTGATCGGTCAAAATCAATTATTGATCTCATCCTCCCTGTCCCCTACATCATTTAGAACACATCATTAAACCATTATTAGTTGTATTATATTATATTATATTATATTATATTATATTTTAAGGATTTATTTTATTATTATTGACTGAGTCAACTTTTATTACCTAAACTACCCCCTTGCCTTCACAAATCGCCACCATCCAATCAACCCCCGCCACCAAACTGCCCCCACCCCGTAGCCCCACCCTGCCACCCTTCCCCACTAGATCTCCTCCCGTCTCCCTCGCCGCCCGGCTGCCCCCACCAGCGCCCCATCCCCTGCCGCTCCCCCTACCCCTGTTCCCCCATCGCCTGGTCACCCAGTTGCCCCTATGACCATCTAATAGCCTCGCTCCTGCTCGTCCAGTCCCCTGCTGCTCCCCCGCCACCTAGTCCCCCCGTCCGCGCCCTCCCCCACCCAGCCCCAGTCTCTCCCCATCGCCCTGCCCCGATCTCCTCCCACCGCCCCTACCCCTATCTCCCCTGCCCCAATCTCATCCCCCCCCCAGTCCCCCGCCCAATCCCCCCGCCATCTCCCTCCAGATCTCCTCCCCTCCCCGCTGCCATGCTCCTCAAGGCCCCTCACCAGATCGACTCCCCACCCCCGCCTAGTCACCCCCCCAGCCGGCCCGTCTCCCACCGCCAGTCACTACCCCGCTGACCCCCTCACCCCGTCACCTCCTCTAAGCCTCAATCAACCGATTCTTACCCGAGTTGATTCGGGTGAGAATCGGCTCTGATTGGTCAGAATTAGGAGATTCTTGGTCCGATTTTTTTAAAAGAACAATTCACCCTAATTTTAAATCAGCTGATTCCGAGTAGAATTGGCAATTTTTGCATCTATGAATTAGCCCCTTCAATTTACCCTTCCCGTGACTTATTTTACCACAATAATAACAAAGGATGCGCATTTCACATTTGAATTTTCCTCCAACCAATTGCTTGGAGTCATTCCACAAGTCTTCAATATATGGGATAAGATGCTTCAAAGGGACGTAAACACGAGCTCTTACCACATCATTAAAGTTATAGAAGATCTTAATACTAGGATGTAGCAAAAAGGTTGAATCTTGGCTGCTTTCAAAATTTTAGTGGCAAAACAAAAACTTTATATCATGAATCTGCACCCAACAAATAAAATTTTTTGCCTCAAAATCCTCCTACGAACATTGAGAATCTCATATTCTAAACAGTCAGGAGAGATTTATAGATGATCAAAGAAGCAATTAGAGGAAGACGTTCAATAGCCAAATTGTCTTTCGAGAGTCTCATTGTAGATTTAGGGGGAGAGTAAAACTAACAATCTCATTTGCACCCATGAATCTCAGCTGTAAGTATACATCAGCGGGTCAGTGACATTAGTTTTTATGCCTGAATTGTATTTACACCATTTTTATATGACTCATAGTCCAGCCAAAAATGCTATAAGTACGTTAATCAGATTATTCACCTCTCACCTATATAAATCTGCTCGTAGGCCTAAAGAATAAAAGGTTGAAGAGATTCATACGAGATTTACAACTTAAAGTCACTAACAAGTGTAATCTAATTTACAGTATATTACTAGTGAAATACTATCAATCTACTTTATATAAATTAGATTTACAATTTCACTAATCCCCTCTTAATAAAAAAGATAATTACGCTCGGAGGGTTAGCAGGAAAAGGCAGGAGCTTGCTTGAAAAGAAAAGTCACCAAAGTCCTGGACACTCTTCTCTAC
Source organism: Piper betle (assembly GCA_033002965.1). Classification (NCBI taxonomy): domain Eukaryota; kingdom Viridiplantae; phylum Streptophyta; class Magnoliopsida; order Piperales; family Piperaceae; genus Piper; species Piper betle. The sequence continues at coordinate 58,305 of JAURVB010001277.1, read as the reverse complement.
CGCAGGAGAGAATGACTCAAAAGAGAGATAATCGAACACATTCTCAGGTTTTGAACGCAAAGAACATCACGAAGCATATCCTTCAAGGGATTGATACCAAACGCACGAGGCAACAACAGATGAAGTCAATACCAGCTCGAGGAATGAGAGAGACATGAGAAAATAAACCGGAAGAGTAAAGGAAGGAAAATGAACTGGAATGAGCAATTTTAGGAGAGGTAATGAGAGGAAATAATCCATCAGGGAGAAGCAAGAGGAAGAAGGTTCTTCAGAGGGAATTTTCTCCATCAAGGATGTTACTTGCCATAGCTTCATTGCTGGTGAGGATGATATGAAATTTACCCTGGATTGGGTTGGGCTAACCAATTGTAGCAAGGTGCTATTCAACAACAGTGGGGAGTAAAGAAACTCAGGCTGCATATCACCTAAAGGCTAAGGAGGAGGTGCGCCTACTTAGAGCTATGTAAGTAGAACTCATTGATAATTACAGTATGTAATTTAAAAGAACATTGATTGATCACATGAACCGCAGTGTTCTCAAAGTGCTCTGCTCAACACAGTTCTTTCCCGGACTGTCTTCTAAAGCGCTGCTTCCAAGCTGCGACACATTGTCCAATTGGAGCTTGAAGGCTGAAGATATAATGAACCCAGAGCCACAATTAAGTAAATACAATACATCAATACATCAATCCTGTTTCAAAAAAGGAAAATAAAATAAAACCCATCTCATCAGTAGCTCTATAAGATCAAAACTACAAACATTTGTTTAAAATAAAAAGAATACCATTACAGCCCTAGCATTTGCTTGAACATGAACAGATGTACACAACTTTCATAGACAATGGCTAAAGACCAGGTCTATGTAAGTGCTCTCAAACACAAACAATTTCCCCATTTCAGGGGCCATAAGAGCAGGATTAGCGCCGCCATATTTTAACCTTTTACCCTTATATCCCCTGACAAGATGACCATTCCACCAGCTCATATACAAATAAAGACCATCCAATGCTACTTATACCATTACCTTAGAGCCCAACCCATTTCACCCATCTGAAAACCCTACCAACCCGGTACGGCAACTCATAGTCCTTGGCAACAGCTGGCTCTCTGCGTGCTGTGTCTGGATCAGACCACTTATAAACACCCCGCTCATGAAGACTGCCCGGCACAGTATTGTCGAGGATAACAGCAATCAGAAATGCAATGACCATATGGAATGAAAACAAGGTGTTCATTACATAGTTTAGCTGCAGAAAAATGTAAAAGAAACAAATCAAACTTGATTGTCACCATGCAAACATAGCTAAGGTTCTTTGAACATGAGTGACAAGTAATATTAGTTTGATTATGCATCATACTAGGAAACACAAAAACATTTGCCTGTCAAGGTTGCCACCTGTAATGGACCAAAGTTACAAGTCATTCTTATTAATATTTCTAGAGTCTTGTCATATAGTTTTCATGAAAATCAGCATATTAGACACAACAATCGGCAAAACAACAAAGAAAAGCAAAGTCCATGGAGGCATACCCCATGAAATTTGCTTCTGAAAGGTCCGTGAGATGCAACAACATATGGCACAAAGTAGTTAGGCACAGACGAATTTGTATTAGGCGAGACACCATATTGCTGAAAATAAGCAGGTATTGACAATGAGCAAAATAAAGCAAGCCCCACTATGATAATATTTCTTGAGCTTCCAGCCTCACTATAGCGAAGGTTTGATAGACCCAGAGCAGCAAGCATAGCCCACATAAAGCATAGAAGACCTGCAACCATTACATCAGGAATCGAAGCAAGAAAACCACCAACTTTGCCTGCACAAATTTGAATGATGGAAACCGTTTAAAATCTTATATGTAATTCACTAGATACTTAACAGGCTTCCAAGAAAATTAAATGGCATTAACACAGGAGTCACTGGAATTCTACTTCAAAATTTTCATTGTTAAGTTCTCTCATGTATAGTAAATGCTCTCTTACCAATAGGCAGACTCAAACAAAGATATGATATTACATAAAGTAGATGTTCAAAAAATTCAATCTGAGGAAGGCAGAATCCGCCCACCCATGGTAGGAAGAATGGATAAAGCTATTGCATCAACTTCTGTATATAATGCAACATGTCCAACGTGTTCTTAATGTTACTCACCTATGAGAGACAAGAGTATCAAGACACAAGCCTCAACCTCAACTCTCTTCTGCTACCCATTTTGGTCACAGCAATGGTGAACATTCTCAGTCAATGTTGTTGAACCGGTACCCGCGCCCCAGAGACCAGCCAAAACACTTGAAAGGCCTCAGACCTATTCCACTGACAACCCCTGGCTGGAGGCCTTGAAGACACTAGCAAAGATGAGGCACGATAAGATCCAACCTGATCAAAAATCAATACATAAGAGCAGATGATTGTGCATTGAACTGAATGAAATCGTTACTATTAATAAATAAGAATTTAACAAATCCTAAAAACATTTTGGCCTTGAAGAACCAAATCGTGCAATTTTGCAAAAAGTTCAGAGTGACCAACACTCTTTAATGGTTAGTGGCAATTTTGATCATCGAACAGCACAGAGTAAACAAGCATACTGATGGTGGTCGACCAGGTCTACCTCCATCAGACACTTTATCTGCAAAACATTACATCACTAATTTCCTTGAAAGTTGTCCATTAGTCAATAAACAGACCAATTCCTTTTCACCAGCCGGATACCAAAGATAGCTAACTGGCCAAGATCATCATTTCATTGATGAACTTCTCAGTGCTTAATATATGCAAATTATTGAAAGAAGCAAAACACAATGATTAGATAAAGTGCAGTGTTGATCACTTGTTCATGACCAAAACCAATGCTGAATCAACTTGAGTGAAGACTTGATGCAGCGTACCCTCTTATTTTGAGCAAAAGCCTTCTATAGACAGAGATCATCCTAAAAATCAAGGTCTATTCTAGGAAGCAAAGGAAGCTGAAGTTTTAATCTAGCTAGAAGTTTTAATGTCATCTGTCTAATATTTCAGATTCGAGAAGTTCCCATAAAATTCCTAACATTTTTCTTAATTTGATAGAATAGTTGTTCTACTTTTAAGAAAATCTCAACTTCATGAAGTCTTATATTTAGCTGTATAATTACATGCTATTATAGCATCAGCTATATATCAACATTGAATAAAATTTAAAATTTTTATTTCCAGCCGTATGTGAATTCTCTCCAGTTTCTCTCCCACTCACTCTTTGCTTTAGTCATTGACAAACTTAAATTTTAGTAGAGAATGCACAACTTATACTTGAAAATATTCACTCCCAAAAGGCTACAAATTGAAAGAAATAAATCACAGAATCAAAGAATCAAGCCTACTTTTCTTTCAAAATTAAAATTCGGTAGCTACAGAAACACAAGCATTGTTCCTCAAAAACACTCTTGCAGGTTGCATCTCGATATAAAATTATATGTTCAGCCATAGTGTTTGATGAGTATACAAACAATGAATCTTTTATTCTACAGTGGTTACAACCCACTGGCTGTTTGCATAAAGATTGGAAATATCCTGCATGCTATGTAAAGCTTCCCATTTGTTGGCATGGTACTATAAACCAAAGATGTAAAGGATATCAGAATCATAAAACGTAATTTAAAACTTAAAAATTTCTTCATGAATTTCAAAATAAAAAGGAAAAATGAAGAAAGAAGGAGAGAGAGAGAGCAGTGGAAAGCTTACAGAATCTACTGATGCAATAACAGAGACAGCACACATAACAAGAGCCATTTTCCATGTGAAGACGGGTGTACCCCACTGCAGTGGACATGGAAATCTAAACCATGGGGAAGATCTTATAGCATTGGCAGAATCAACACGACACTGTTTCATCTTCAAAATGCGACCTCTGCATGCTTTATTTACAGAATTTGAGGTGGGGACATTTATATCACAACCTTTGTAGCTGTATGCACCAGCTTCTGTGAGGAGGAATGCAATAGCCCATGTGATTCCCAATCCAAGAGGAACCTACACAGAAAGAAAAGAAATTTGTACATTTTTTATGAAATACCATACAGACCGAAAAAGAAATACATATAAGCATAAAGCAACTACAAAGTATCCCTTACCGCATGTATTTGGAATATTCTATGACCCAAAACAGATATCTTCCGAAGATACTGAAAGATGATAAGATGAAATTAAAACGTTGATATGAAATTTATTCTAACAGTATGAACTAGCAATCAGTAAGACTACGTCTATGAAACAAGAGCTAACGACAACTAGAGCACAAGAACAGAAGAGTTTTAGGTGTCAGAGGTAAATAATGATAGAGAACTTACAAGTGAGAAAATTATAACCAGCAAGATTTGCACTATGCCTATCTCAATGCAAGTACCAACTTGAGGAAAACCATAAGTGAAAAAAGAAAGTCCAACTGCAGCAATAGTTGGTGCAACAACCACTGGATTGATCAACCTATAAAAGTTAATGCATATAGATTTTTTATATTACTTTTATAGAAAATAAAGCATCTAGAAGATGGTTATATCTGGAAAACAACCACAAAATTTAAAGTCAAGATTGTTAGTTTCATAGAGTATAGTGAAAAGTTACAAGCACCCATCATTGAAATGGAAATCTATAAAAATGCATTGAAAAGTGTAAATTTTAGATGGTCTAATAAGTTGTACCAAAAGCTCGAGCTGATAGAAAAGGGAATCACTAAATGTTTAGTTCAACACTTCCCTTCACGTACAAGCAAACTTTTTAAGGTTTGGCACTTGAACAAGCACAAACACGAACACGGGGGCAAGCAAATAGTCCATTGGACACAACATGGCACTAAATGTTTAGTTCAACACTCCCCTTATGTAACTAAACTTTTTAAGGCTTAGCAAGTGAACAAGTACAAGCACAGGGCAAATAATCCATTTGACACAACATGAGGCAAATTAATATTTCTCTTGAGACAAATTAATATTTTTCCGAACATATATCGCCAACGGGATTCGAACCCCAGACCTTTGGTTCTGATACCATGTAAATTTTAAATGGTTTAATGATTTGTCTTAAAAGCTCAAGCTAAAAGGAAAGTGAACCACTAAATATTTAGTCCAACAAAAGAAAAAGAACATTTTCCACAATATCATCTCAATATGCAAGCAAGTGAACTCATATCCAATCAGTACATTTTTCATGCACCAGGAGAAACATGTGATTCCATACAGGAGATGTGATGCCATGGAAAAAATGATAACTACGAAAAGTGTAGAACAGAGAATAAGTGAAGAGACTAGCAGAAGGAAATGACTTTTGCTGTTAAGAGTTGTTGTCATTCATCCCATATATAACCTAACATCAAAGCTAGGCAAGGACTCGTTGGTAACAGATTAACCGTACCACAATGCTCTCATCAACTAACAGTAAGTAGACACCTAAAAGAAATTAATTCCTCAAATACTTTGACGACCGAAGACATAATTGCTCTTAACAACTAACAATAAGTAGAATCCTAATAGAACCTGATTTTATTTACTTAGAGAACCGAAACTTTGTGATTGGAAAACTACATGCCAATCAATATTTAGATAGGGATGCGATGAAAATTATGTTGAATTTTAATCACAATTTCCCTTCAAATAGTTGTGATAGAAGAATGATCTAGTTTTAAATTTACCACTAATTTATGAATGCATTAATCAATTTGAATATGAAATTAATAAATGGGTGATACGAAATTCATAACCTTGACCTGACCACGATATTATAAGTGTATCTATCAGGATGAAGCTGCGCAAATATGTTATCAAATGCTAGACATGAAAAGAAAGTACAGATCATATAGGAAAATAATAGTATTTTTTACAAGCAACAGCAACCCTGGATTGCACAGTAATATTTATCCCTCCTATTGGCAGCCAACCAATGGAGGGAAATGGAGATGGTTAGAAATTGTCAGAAATTGGAGAAGGTGAAAATGTTTTACAAAGGTTGGACCACTTTGTTATAGCCTTGTTTTACAAAGGTTGGACCACTTTGTTATAGCCTTGTTTTCCTTAGCTTAGCATACAGAATGTGAATCAATTGAAACGTATCAGTTTTTCGACCAATATAATTTCATACAAGTGATACTTTGACGTGAAGTATTTATATCACAATCCTTATATTGATGATTTTAAGAAATATTAAAATTTTACATGAAATTAAAAATTATTCATTTATGAAGTAATTATTAAGAAAATAGTACAAAAATGATATTGAACTCATGTGAAACCTTTAACAGGAGAATATAGTGGATTAGTCCTCTTTTTTATGGTCTATATGGTCCAAGAACCCTCTCCTTGAGAGGTTTTGGAGTGGTCCATAATTGGCATCCATAAGGAGTGCTAACAGACTAGCTCATAATATAATTACAAACTTAGTAACCTTAGAAGGTTCAGGAACATGTACCTCCGAAAAAAGAAAAAATGTGCATAATCTAAATCTAAACTTTCCAATAGCCTCATCATGCATAATAGAGTGAAGGAACTAATAAGACACACCAGTGACTACAAAGCTTATCAATTTCATGATAACAGAAGAATAATTGAAAAATCAACATAAAGCATATGAACAGTATCAGGAATATACCTCAAAAGCAAGGACATAAGACCACTATATCCTAGAAAGGCTTGAAAAGCTGAAGCTATTATTATAGCACCCTGTAGTTCCTTCATGATGTGCCTAAAACTCTGTCCATAAAAAGCAAACACGGACGAGTTAAGTACCAATACAAACTAGAACCACTTGTGCCAATTGAACATCTTCACTCAAACTAAAATTATCTGTATGCATCGAACATGATTAGTATGGCCTAAAAAAACAGTTGAAGTTGTGATAGTAGAAATTTGTGGTGTCTTTGACATCTTCAAGTTACAACAGATATCAGTAGAGAAATGACAAGGAGATCTACCAAAAACTTCTACGAACCCAGAAATAAAATGAATACCAAGCACAAAATGATGGTTATCGAAATAAGTACATGGTGATGATAATAGGTGGATAAATTTAGTGAACTATATATTGCCTTCATCCTAAAGCAACTAATCGAACTTCAAAATAAAGCAAAGGTAGACATTTTACTTGTCCAATATCAGTACTACCAGCTCGATTGAGATTGAGTTCGCTCAATGTTCGACTCGATTTCATTCGAGGAAAAGTTTAACTCGAATCAAGCGAGAACGAGTACAAGCACACCTCCGTTCGGCTCAACTCGAAGCTTGATAATTTACATCAGATACAATAATTTACATATTTTTTATATAGTCATTTGTGTAAAATTTAAAAAAATGATAATCATAATCATATTGTGCTGATGGTTTTATATAATATTATTAGAATTTCTCTCCCAAACAAACTATTAGGCATAAAATTGAACCAAAATTGAACCATTTAAACTTTCATAATTAATTCTATCTCAAGTTACACACAAGAAAAACATCTATGAATAATGCTCGACCATTTCAATGTTCAACTCGAAATTGAACTCGAGTCAAACCCTTTTGAGCTCAAGTCGAGCTTGAGCATGGTTGAACTTGGCTCGACTCGCTAGATTAGCACCCCTACTACCAGCCCTAGATACACATTTACTACTATTATGGCCACTCAAGTTTTAACATCTCATGGCTCTATCTAAACCTACATTCTGTAACTAATCATTCCATCAGCCAACAATCTTCTGACTCATCAGCCCATGTATTCATTTATTTATTTGCCCTAAAGTCAGGTCAATCTGAGAAGAAACTATATATTTCGACAGGTCTGCAAAAGTTCTGATTTCCATATAAATAAATTTGTCGTTCTGTGGTAGTATAGCCTTCAGTGTACTAAAAAACATCCCAAACTAGTGTGGGACTATTGCTCTAAAGTTATCATACAAAATCGCCTAAAAAGATAAATGGAAAAATTAATAAACAATAACCATTGAATCACTATGGCTGATGCGTAGAAAGCACTGAGTTTCTTGCAGAAGTGTACAGAATAAGTGACAATTTTGTCTCAGCTGCTCAACAGACAAACATGACATGATGGAGGGGCGACATGAGAGGAACAATTAAGGACACACAATAATTTCTAACAAACTTTTCTCTAGAAAGTAACTCTTAGAACTACTTCATTCAATCCCCCATCACCGATCAGTTCCGTTATCATGTAATAGAAAATATTTATTGTTGGACTAAAAGAAATTATAATCACAAGTCAGACTCTTACATTGCCAGTCAATCCTTGGAACTCCTTGGAATTGATTATCACCAATGCAGGCGCCAAAAACACGAAGGACGGGCCTTGTACGAGTGGAAGCCTTGAACCAAAAAACGAGTGCAAGAGTGTCGTCACTCCCGACACAAAAAGTACAGTGGACACCATCATGGATGTATCTTCCTGCCAATTCCAGCTGTTAGATTAGCATTTTAACAAGTGCAAATTGTTTCAAAGCAAGAAGGAATAGCTCAGGCCCACCCTGGTACCACCCATTGCAGGAACTATAACCAACGGGATTAGGATCAGCGAACCCAAAATCGACAAATAGTGCTGGAGTCCATACAATCCAATAGGAACTACAAACAAATTGCAAGATCAAATCACAATCTTCCAAATAAAAAAAACCAAATCAAAGCAAAATTTCAAAATAAAATAAATAAAAAAACTGACCAAGCCCGGGAGAATCTCTAAGCTCGTACTTCATATGAGAATGCCGCATAGGGAACACATCGTCGTCGTGGGACTGCGGCAACACCTCCACCTCATCCTCCCGCGACTGCTTCGGAGCAGGCACCGCTGGCGGCGGCGGCGGCGCCGGAGACGCCACCTCGGGCCGCTTCGGGCCGCCGTCGCCGTCCCTCCTCCGCTTCAAGCCCGGATCTTTCCCCGGCGGCGGCGGCGGCGTGGGGTCCCCGTTGGCCACCGGAGAGGCGCGAGGGAGGCGGCCGGCCTCCAGATCCGGCGGCGGCTCCGGAGCGTACCTGGGCTTGGGGGCGACAATCTGGCCGGAGTCGCTGGCGTTGGTCTCGCCGGACAGCCGTGGCTTGAACCCCGTCCTCTTCGCCCACGACGACGCCGGCATTGCCGTCGCCGGCTGCTTGTCCGGAAGCGGCGGCGGCACCGGCGGCCACGGGCCGGGCCTGGCGCGTCGGGAGGCGTCGGAGCTGGCCATGGCTCAGAGGAGGCTAAACGAGCATTGCCGAGGAGGTTCAGAAGGGATCCGCTTAGCGACACCAATGAAGACGGAGGAGGAGTAGGAGTAGAAAGATGAGAAGTTAATGAGATTTAGATGGGGAGAGGATGAGAAGGGGAGGGAGTGTGGTGTGGGGGAAACGCCAAAATAGAGACAACTAAGAAAATGGTGTTAATAGAATGGATTGGGGAGCGTGAACATTCGCTAGCTACTTATAGTGTTGCAGCTAGCTCTATTGACAATTCTTTTTACAATAGCTTGTTTATTTATTTTTTAATAGCTGTGTGTCTGTCTGTCACCACAATTCTACTCCAACTAAACTCAGCTTTGATTTATTTTGTTGGAATAATTAGTGCCGGTAATTTAGGCCTCCATTCGGCTCAACTTGGCTTCCTAATTGACCCTAAAAACAACTCATGTGAAGTTTGAGAGTTAGACAAAGCTGGCCTTGCCGTATGTCTCCATACTTAACTCTCTTGATTTGAAGCATACCATTTTTTTTGTATATAATAAGATGGTAGATGGTATATGCACTAATGTATATTACACATTAGTTTCGATTGAAACCATAATATAGCATATGATATTTAAATATTCATTATAATATTATTTTATATGCATAGCTTTGACAATTTGAGACGTTTTGTACTTTAAAATAAAATTGTACCCAACTATACCAAAGTAGAGTATACTTTGAACTCAGCTCAAACTCAATCAATTTAGCTCGACTTATCAATGAACAATCATCTCATTGGGTATGACATTTACAATTGCAAATGAAAAGTTCAAACGTAGTTTTCGTTTTTTTATGGTGTTTGATAGGAATCTGCTCTGCCACACCACCGTCAACCAACACACCAACAGCTCCTTGAGGTTTTGTTTTTGTCCAAGCACTACCTCGTTGAGGTTTCTGGGTACTTGCGTGAGTTGATCGGCAAGCACGGAAAACAATCGACGAGAATGAGAGTTTGCTTACCTGTTTCTTACTTTCGCCATCTTTTGTGAAAAAAGAGGAAAAGATTGCATGATGAGCTAGTGAATGGTGAATTTTGGGCCCAATTGAGGCGGGACGACTGATAGACCAACACAGATGGAAATGGAACCTTGCTAGGAATCATGATTCATGGGCAATCTGATATTAGCCGTACGTTAAGAGTCAATTTTGTGACTTAATTTTTCCCAGCAGATCAATGTGGACAACTCGAGAGTTGGCCATAGTCTCATAGTTAATAATTGGATTGGATAGTTCTTTTCTTTGAAAATAAAAATAAATATTTTGGATAGTTCTCTCCTTTGGATTTTTTCGAATGATAGTAACCATACAAACGGGCCCCATAGTGGGACCCACTATATCCCATTGTGATAAGTAGGGCCAACGTCTTTGTTTAGGCAGAAAAACTTCAAAATACCATTTTTTTTTACCGTTAACATACAATTTTTTGAAAAAATCAAAATCAAAACTTAGGGTATTTTGACATAAGATACTGTTTTCAGAAGCATCAAGCAAAACTTTAATTTTTAAGATAAACTTTTATTGTATAAGAAAATAGATTTTTAATTTGATTTTTATTAATTTTACTCTATGTTGATCGATTAAATGTCCTATTTTATTTAAAACTTCCCCTAAGTTTCAAAACTTTGTAATATTTTAAAATAGAAAAGAGAATGTCCAAACCCGAGACTTCCTTTTCCTTTACGTCTCTAAGACATCTTTTGGAGGTAAGAGGAAAAATACTCATTTGGCTTTTGAAGGACAAAAATAGGATGAGGGGAGTGGCAATTGACATTAGATTGTTCTAAACTAGCAAATGGTGAGAAGGCACTAGTTTACAGTTTTTGTACAAGGATTTTGAGGGGTGCAAAGACACATCGTTGTATTTAGGGCTAGTAGTGGGAGTCAATTTATCAGATGTTAAACACAAAAATGTCCATGTTCCAATTTACAAAACCGAAGCTTTGGCCTAGGGTTTTAACGTCATTTTTTCACTTGTTCAAGCCAAATCTTGAGTTTATTCAACTTTTATGTCATATATTTATGACCAAAGAGAGTTGTATGCAAGAAAATGAGGATTGATATTGATGCACATATAAGTGTACAAATTTTTTTACATGTGTTCATAGGAACTAGAGCTTAGATCTAGGTCATTGATGCATTTAGTATGCATGTTAGGGTTTTATTGGTAGGTTGGGTTGGTAAAGTAGTTTAGATTTCTTCATTCAAGTGAATGTCATACTTGCATTTGATCCTATGCTAGACCATGCTTGCATCCATCCACGCATCCATGCTAAACCATTAACAACTTGCAAACTAATCTCGATTTTGTAAGTGATACCCGAAGTGATCCTACCCTTTTACATGATATTCCATAGCATTCGTGTAAAACTCATGATTCGAGTCAGGGTTTTATAGTCTGAACTGGTCGGTTCAACTGTTATTTTCAGTCGGGTTAATTTCAGAACACGCGTACCAAGCCGAGGCCGATCTTGTGTTATGAAGTGTGAGAGTCATGTGTGCCCAAGTATATAATAATAACGTCATAACTTTAGCAAGACAGTAGCAGAATGAGTTATTAGAATATATGAAAGTACGCTAGATTTTTCTTTATTTATTTTAAATAGATCATAAAATTATTTTTAACTCGAATAACGCATTAGGACACGTTACGGGTAATTTTAGTGGGTTATTAGTTATAGAGCATGTCATTGTAATATTGTGTGTATTATATTTTATAAGATTTTTCCTTATTTTCTAGATTTTTTTGAATTATTATGAGTTAGTATTATTTTTCTAGAGTCTTAAGGTTTTAATTACAAGGTGACCATTTGTTTTTCTCCCCGACCATTCGTTTTTCTCACTGACCGTTCATTTTTCTCACTGATCATTCATTTTTCTCACTGATCATTTGTTTTTCTCACCAACCATTTATTTTTCTCCTCGACCACTCGTTTTTCTCACTGACCACTTGTTTTCTTCCCCTTTGACATCTATTTATTCCGCACCTCCAACACTATCACCATCTAGCCGCCACTATCCTCCTCACCCAACTTCCTTCTTCTTTTTCTCCATTCCCTCTTCCCTACGATCCTCACTCTAGCCGGCCACAACATTGTCATCATCGCCTCATGACTGACGATTAGGTGTAGAAATTTATCAGATTTTATTTGATTGTTTTATAATTTTGGTGTCATTGTAAATAGGTGTTGATTTAAATTTAAATGCATGTTAACGAACGATAATAATGAATTAGAGTTTGAATTTAAATGTATGTAAATAGGCGTTGTCTTGTGTGGATTGATGAGGAGTGTAGTATTCATGTATTATACTTAGTGTTAGTAATTAGTCTTGATATGTATGTACGGAATTGGAGCTTACCGCCTAGGCGTGTGAACACGATTAGAGCTTCTACCAGATCTGTTAGGACTCGTTTTCCGTTTTACTCTCTATTCTATTATGTATTGTTTTATTACTTGTCTGGATAAGTTAAGTGGTGCTTTATCGAATCCCACTTAACCTAGGTCATTTAATTGATCGATCTTTCAGATTAATAACCCTTGAGGATGAGATCCCTCGAGTATGTTTTCGAAAATAAGATCCATCACAAGTTGCCTTCGGGTCTATTATATAAATCCATTCTCAGACCTATATATAGTTTTATCAAGTTTCCAGTGAGACAAGAAAACCGACTCATATGTACCATGAGAGGGTGCACGTGCCAGCCAAAGCAAGCTCTGGATTAGTGAGCTAGCTATTCCAATCTTGAGGGATCCTGACAACTCCCATTTTGAGTTCCTCACACCCAGAGAAACATCAAGATTTACGGGTACTGCTTAGTATAGCGCATATCCGAACTTGTGGTTCAAAGGGTACTAAATGCGACTATCTGAGAGTACTCGGTATTCGTGCTCAAAGCCAGAAGAATTATGGAGGTAAGGAGAGAGCTTAGGATATATTAGTAGTCTTGAGGGACCAGAAAAATAAAATGAGAAAATGATGAGAGAGGCATCAGCAACAGTAGAGCAGTCAGTTCAGGATGCTACAGGGTTTGTAGCCCAGTGGCTCCTCAGTAGGTGCCCTTTAGAGAGTTCACGAGAAGTATATAAATGTTTTCTTTTATATAAGAGTTTGCTGTCATAGCCAGTTTGATATTAGTTATATTTTTGGACTAGTAACATTTGTTACTGACGTGTTTTTATAATATATGTAGGTAATGATCATGAGTAGGATGACTCAGCCTGGACGGAGGAGCAGTGACGTCTCTTACATACACACTTGTTAGATGATAACACGTTTAATATTTTGAGAATGATATAATGAAATGCTATACATGATGATGTGGTGTGATGTGATGTATGTTGCTAACGATGACATGTTAATAAATATGTTTAAACATTGAAGAAGTATAACAAGTATGTCAAGACCCAGAATTAATGACAAACGTGAATAGAATGCATAGATGGGTCAAGACCTAGTTAGGTAAGATGAAGGTAAATTAGCAGTTGAGTCAAGACTCAATATAAAAATAAATTATACAATTGAATGAATTTATTGTGTGAAGTTTTTATTAATTATTTATATACGTATACACGTTGATTTGATAGGGCTGCCCTTAATTGAACTTTTGGGGGAGATTCTGTTTTTTTTTGAAATTTTTAATAATTTTTTTACAATTGTTGTTGGTGTGTAAATTGGTTTTCATGTCATTCATGTAGTACTATGTTAAGTTTATTTTTGTACATTCATCCATGCATAGCTATAGATATCTTCCATCACAAGACACTGAGAGTAGATCCGTAGGGATGGGTTCGGGTTAGCCAACCTAACCGGGACCAGTGACATTCTGGTTCTGTTCCCGAGCATGAACCAAATTTAGGATACTATAATTCGGATACCTACAAACACTAGAAAAGACCTCGAGAAAGTGACTAAAAATAATTATTTTTTCCCCAAAAGCCTCGTATTAAGGCGCTCTCAATTACAAGTAAGGGCAGTAGGCCACTTTGGCTGCAAGACAAGAATTGTGCACCTAGGCACATGACTCTTTGATGAATAATTTGATCAAGTGCCTAGGTGTTGTGCAAGATTGTCTGGCATACTTGGCAATTTAAGCACTTGCACACCCATTTGTCCCACTTTCTCCTTCGAAACCGATCCTTGTCTCGCTCAATTTCTCCATGGACATCCCCAACACCCAGGATGTAATATTCTAAATCTGGTTCACTCTCAAAATTGGTAAAAAAGCTACTATTGGTTGATTTTTTTAATAAATTAAGGTAATTAACCCAACTTAAACAGAATGATCTAAAACAATCCTAATCATCTCAAGATGAAAGGCATCACTAATGCACAAAAACATAAATGAATGAAATACACAACCCTAACAAGATGCTACATAGATGATATGATAGGTTGGCACGCTAGAAAAAATGTGCTTAAGGAAATATGGAACAAAATGGACAATTTCCCCCATAAATATGATAAAAAACTAACTTGTATAATAGATATTATAATAATAATAATATAATAATAATATTATTATAATAATAATATAATAATAATAATAATAATAATCATCATCATCATCGTCTTATTTTAAAGAAATTTAATTTAATTTAATATATTAAGAGCCTAAAAAATTACTAAAATTGACAGCCAAAATGATCCTACTCATGTATAGAAAGTATTGTATTTCCTTACACCTTGTGAAAAGAAAACTCGAGCGAACTTCATCTTGAGATTCTTGTCATGTTTTGCCATCTCGATTTCTCAATCAAGAAGAAGAGAAAATGATAGGGCACGTAGTGGGGTAGGGGTGTAGTCTTAGGACCCCCAAACCAAGTCAACAACAACTCCAAAACACACAATTGGGTAACTCTAATTCCTTTCCTTGTTATTAGAATGAAGGAATGACGCAAGGTCAAAAGTACCTCTTGCAAAATGCTTCCCATCCTACGTGAAATGCTTCCCCTACATACACCCCACCTCATTCCCTAGAACATCTTTTCAATTAACATCCAATTTTCATCAAACCTCACAACCTTTTCCTTTTTCTTCTCTTTTCAGGCTAGGACGAAGGTTGTGTTGAATCATTATTAGACTCTTCCCCCATCCCTGACAATGATTTCTACCAAAGATGGGCCTGATACTGAAGGAGATTATAAAAAAATTCAAGCTCATGAATATGTAGAATAATGTCGGACCTACCATTGCTTTCTCTAGAGAAGTCGAAGTGGAAGTTGAAAATGAAGAAAACGATCGTATGGGAGAAATCAATAATAGGTAAGCTCGTGCAAACACCCCCATGAAGCTTAAATGCAATTGGAGGAGCACTTAGAAAAGCTCTCACAATCCCAAATAAAGACTTTAAAGTATTATACATCAATACAAAGAAGATCCTCATTAAATTCGAGAAAGGGCTAGACATAGAAAGAGCGGAGCACAAGCAACCAATAATTATCTAAAACTCCCTCCTTGTTCTAAGATTTGGGACGGAGTTAGTGAAGCTATTTTGTTGAGCCAAAGGAATACTGTGTGGACCTCCATCTTCAATTGGTCCCTCAGTCCTCACCCCAACCCATGGTAGAAGAGTTCTTAACTACCTTAGGCAAGCCAACCCCATTTCAAGAAGGAAACATATCTTCCACAATGGCGATGAACCCATAGGATACCTCCTTAGTCAAATTACACAAAACCCTATCCATAATGGCAACAAAGCTCATCCCCAACAACAAACTAATGGCTATCAAAGTTAGATACAACAAGATCAAGACCTTTTTCTTACTTCTGCAAAAGCCTTGGCCACAATAACACCGGATGCCCTGACCTAAGACGACAATATGCTGTAGTCGGTGACCATATTGAAGGAATAGAGATGGCTTTCGCCCCATGTTCAGACCTTACCACGATGGAAGCAAGGACAGTTAAGACATTTCATCACAACCCCATGGGCCTACTCGCAAACTAGCCTCACTCCACCCCCACCAAACATCAAGATGCCCCATCTCTTGACAAAGCACCAAGAAAATCACCTGGACTGAACCTACAAGCACCCATGACCCACTAAACAAGCCCCAACCCTAGCCACAAAAATGTCTAAGTCCCACCGACCTCAACCTCATCCCAACAAAACCAAACCACCACTCCCCATCACTGACAAAGCCCTCCCCAACAAGGAAAACCCCATCGACATAGACAACACCTTCATATCTAAGAAAAGATCCAAGCCAACCTCTCATTCCTTGAGCCCACCACTCATAACCGTCAGTGATATGAAAAAGAACAGAAAAACCTATTCCATTGATCTACAAACCACCCTATGATCCCATCAATATCCTAACAAACAAAGCTTGCCTCAAAAATCCAATTTACATCATCACACGATTGACATCACCAAACCTCCCAACAAAGAAGTCATCAAAAACATCGCCAAACAAACAACCATCCTTATTAACCATCTCATATCCTTAAGCATTTTTCTTTGGTGGTGGAATGTTTACATGAGTATGGCTTTGGGAAAAATATGAACCATCAGTCAAAACAAAGTAGAAGGCCAGATCCCAATCAAGGGAACCAACTCCACCCTCATCTTCATCATCCACATCTACTTGGGAGAAAATTGTAGCAAAACTAATTGACATGGTCATCCCCTCCTAAAGAAATCTCCACCCTTGTCAAGAACATCATGGAAACTGGGATCTTATCATGGAGGATCACAAAGGTAACTAGTTTTTCCCTAGCCCACAAGAAAAATTAGAAGATCTTATGAAAAATTGATATCAAAATATCTAAAACTCCCCAACCCTCAACAACTTCCTAGAATGGGTAGACAATAGCTCAAGGAGGAAGTTGACTGATTCAACAAATGCTACCCCTCCTATGCGACTTCTTCCCTATGGAGAGGGTCCTTGGAGGAAAATGATTAGGTGAAGGCTATCCAAAAGGATGTTAACATGGAGATTGACACCATTGACCAACCTTCTTTTATTGGTAGCAACTCGCCAGGATAGGAGGAAAAAGAGATTAAGAAAAGTGATGCAACACAACCCAATCCAAAGCCAACCATCATAGTCTGTGACAAGGTACACCATCTAACCTTAGCTCTTTTTATTTTTTCACATCTTCATCTTTCTCTATCCACCTTCCTCTTAAAGCTCTACCTGATGGCCTCCATACTCTCTTAGAACTGTCGAGGTATAGGCTAAGACTCTTTCCTACCTAAACTTAGCCTCATTCTTAGAAAAGAAAAACCAAGAATCATCTTCCTATGCGAAACTAGAATCAAGTCACACACCATTCCCAAATCATTAGGAAACAAATTAAAAGGATTCTTAGCCCACCTGGTGCCCTCGGATGGACACTGTGAGGGCCTTCTCCTCTCTTGGTAAAATGACGACATCATTTCTGTACTTGGCCACACCAAAAGAACTATTTGGGGCACAATTTCCCACCTAAACCTTAACACATTTCATTTATATACGGCTTATGTATCACCACACAATAGCAAGAAAATCAACTTCCTGCATTCCCCGATGCACATATTCCAACCCCTTGGTGACAAGTGGGTTTACTTCGGAGACCTAAACATCACACTTACAAAAATCAAAATTGGGAGGCAAGTGGCACCGAAATCAACAAACAAAAATTATAGAAGCTTGGTCCAAACTAAACCTTATCGACTTTGGACACTCTAGTTCCCTTTCACTTAGATTGACAAACAAAATTGACCTAACAAAATCAAGGCTAAACTTGACCAAGCCTTTGCCTGTGCCGCGAGCAAGTGGATCAATGCATACTCCCACGCGCAAGTCAGCCACCTCCCACCAAATGCCTCTGATCACATCCTCATCTTGATTCTCTCCAAATCAAAAGAAAAACCAAAGAGCCCAAAGAGCTTCAAATTCAAAAACATTTGGATTGTAGACTCTCAATACACCACTGTCCTCAAGGAAGTATGGAATCAAAGCCCACACCAAAGCTTCAACCACAAAGTGCAACAACTCAAAAGCTGTCTCATAGGATGACACAACTAAAGATAGAAAGACATGGATTCCCAGAGTACAAAATGTCAAACTGAAATGGCGAAAGAATTTGAGCTCAACCAATAGGACCAGTCCTCATCAATAGCAGGCATCATTCTTGAAAACCTCCTCTCAAAATAAGAAATATACTGAAAACTAAAGGCCAGGGAATGCTGGATCAAGGAGGGAGACAAAAATACAAAATTCTTCCATAAAAAAGTCAAACAAAATAGACAAAAAATCCACATCCACACCATCCAGCATTCCAATAGAAGTTTGAAGACGAAGTGCACTCATATAACTGAAATCCTACTCAACAACCGGGAAGAAACCATATCAAGTGAGACATGAAACCTCTCACCCACAATCTTACAACATTTCAAGCCAATCATAACAAATCAAGAGAATGAAAAACTTATGGAATTACCTAATATTTATGAAATCACTTTCATTGTTCAAAACCTAAACAACAGAAAAAGCCCTAGACCCACCCAATGACCTAATGAAGAATTTTACAAAAAAAGTTGGGCTAGTATTGCTGATGATGTAACCAAATACATCCAAAGCATCTTTAAAGGAGAAACATCGATGAAACTCATCAACCATACCACCTTGGCCCCCATATAAAAACAATAAAAAACATCAACTCCCAGTCACTACAGGCCAATCAACATGTGCAGTGCAATCTACAAAATCAACTCCAAATTCATTGCAACCAGATTCAAACCTCTCCTAGAAAGATTCATTGGAAAAGAGAAAGTGACATTCCTCAAAGGTAGGCAAATCACTTACAACATCATATTAAAAACATTGTATAGGTACTCTAAAGGTTATAATTGATAATTTATTATAGTGATTTTTAAGAATTAATTGAATTAAATATTATTTATAGTTTATTTTAAGATTTACAAAACCCTAAACAAAATAACCTAATTATTTTTTTCGGGGTTTTACAAATATTATTTAATTAAATTAATTATTGGGAATCAATATCATAAATTATCAATTATGACCTTTATTATATTGGTACGATGGTATTTATGAATGGTTTTAAATAATTTTTAATTATTAAATTTTTTGGATTGAGAGTTGTGAGTGCGATTTAAGACTCATTCGCATTAAGTCAATACTAAATTTTTGAATTTTCATTATCACACAAATGATATAGTTACGAGTGATTACGTTCATTTTTATGAAAATATAATGTAGTGACTTCTTAAATCCACACTTATTCTTCTATATAAATGAGAATTCTATTAATGTCAAATAAAACATCATCTTGATAGTTTGTGAGAACATTTGGCTCATAAAGAGAAGCTTTAGAGAAGTTTCATTCATATTATGATCGTGTGTCATAGTTGTGGGTGTCTTATTATAATTCTAGGTTCGTATAATTACTCAAAATATTATATATTCTTATTTGGAAGCTTTAGTCGACCTGAACCCACATTCGACCACCATGTGCTAAATGCAACTGGGGTTAAAAAATTGACTCAGTCTGACACGGGACAACACCCTTAAAATTCTTTAAAGATTAAATACATGCCCCCATGTCAAAAGGGGTGACAGAGCGCAGTGGCGCAAGATGACTCATTGTGCATTTATGATACCAAGAGGGTAAATTAATGGCAAATATCGGTAACTACAGGCCGTGGGCCATGTAATGTATGTGCACATATATGAAATTATAGCTGGATGGGGAGGCCACCCTCTCGGCATAGTAAGAGCTTGGCATAGGCTCATAATCATTAAAATGTTTAATTAATGATGTTGTGGAATATATTAACTTGTTTCTTATAATTATATGACTTAATATTTTTATCACTAATGCGAAATTACCTCTGCATGTGTAAACATAGAAGGATGGGTAGAGTTAGGAGAGCTGGAGGATTTTGTTATTAGAACTTTTGAATTTTTTATTTGTTATTATACTTTTAGATTATTTGCATGACAGTGGGATTTCGATTCGGTTCATTGGGCTTAGATTATTCCGAGCATTTGTTGTATTAAATTTTATGTTATGGGTTTATTTAAAATCTTAAAAATTAATAGAAAATAAATTTATAAGACACTTAATTTTATATAGTAACATTTGACCCGTGGCTCAAAACAGATAAATCATTACAAAAAGCTTTTGACAAATTAGAATGGGATTATGTTGTTGGGATACTCAAAGTTTGTGGGTTCTCAAATCAATGCTAGAACCTGATCCTCAACTGCAAATCAACTACATCCATGTTGGTGCTAGTTAACGAGAAAACCTACAGTTACCTCAAGCCCAAAAAGAGGCATCAGGTCCTCTATCCTTATACCTCTTCATTCTTGTAGCTAAAGGACAAACTAGACTCCTCAATGAAGCTTGAACCTCCAATATAATGCATGAAATCAAGATAGCAAGCCTTGCTCACCCATCTCACACCTAATGTTTGTTGATGACATGCTCCTATTCATCAAAGCAAACCCAATAAAGTCCCCCACACCCAAAAAGTCCTCAATATATACGAACACGACTTAGGGCAACTGATCAACCAAACAAAGTTGAGCTTCATCCTCCCCAACCCCTTCTCCTCCCTTAAGAAAAAAGCCGTTAGCCATGCCCTCAAGTTAAAGGAAATGCCAACAGGAGCTCTTTACCTAGGCGTACAACTAACATGGGGTAGACACACCAACTATTAGATAAACAACACCGCGAACAAAATCACTGCAAAGATTGGCTTGTGGCAAGCTAGCTCCATCTCCCAAGCACCCCAAAACTGCCTAATCAAATTAATCACAAACATAAATAGCAGCTACATTGCAAATTTATGCAGTTTACCCTCATCAACATGCCACAAAATCAACAAACTCCAAAGCCAAATTTTGGTGGGAAAGCCTTTCGAACAAATTTTGCAGATGGATGAGTTGGAAAGAAATTTGCAAGCCTACAAACATTGGTGGAACAAGAATCAGGCCCATCATCACAATGAACCTAGCCCTCCTAACAAAACTGGCATTCCGCATACTGGCAAATCCTATTTCCCCTCTAGCAAAATCCATGGTGGCAAAAGATGAAAAACGAAATGTCTGGACCTCATCCAAAAGCACTAACTCCTCCCCAAACTTCCTAAAAGTAGGACTTTTAATCTTAAAGGACGAGGTCTTCTGGAGTTGCGGTGATGGCGAAACCAACCGATTGGGACTTGTACCTAGACCCCAAGCCATATCCCCCGACTAAATCCTGCCTACCACCTATTTGAAGGACGAAAAGTCAGCTCACTAGTCTACAAGCATCAGTCGGGGTGGAACAACAATAAAAAACATTATTCCACGCAAACAAATGGTGCTCATGTCATACTCACACTGCCTGCCCTGTGTCTGGCGGAAGAGGGGATCTTGCTTTTATGTAACAAATCTCAGACAGGGAATCTAACAGTGAAAGTTGTGGCCAGTTCTTTTATAAAGAGCAAAAACCCTTATCAAACCCACTCTCAATCAACTCGAAGCATTGGAAATTTTGGTGGAAACATCCGATTGAACCAAGAATCATCTTTCTTGGGTGGTGACTATTCAGGAACTCCCTGCCTACAAGAAACAATTTGGCAAAGAGACACATCACACTTACCTTACCCTGCCCACTTTGCCAAGGAAATGAAACAAACACACACATCATAAAACTATCACTTCCTTGAACTAAACTTTTATTCACTAAGCCCATCATCACTGGCACAAATCCTCACTTGGCTGGCCGAACCCCCACCTAAATGGCCTCTCATCGTATTCAATCAAACTGCTTCTCTTTTACTGGGAAATGGCCTGGAACATTAGGAACAAGAAACTACATGAAGGCCTACCAATCCCACCAAACCATGCTCTTATCCACTCCATTCAAATACGGTTTCAAGCTGCAACCCACCATCAAAAGATCAACTAGTCCTGCCCAAACCATCTCTCCATCTTACAATTTCCACCAGGATCTTCGTATCATTACAGATGGAGCACACTGGTCAAACGCAAACTCCATCACTTGGGCCTACATTATTTGGAACAAATATGGGCACTTACTTAGCTCTTTTGCAGGGGAAGAGTAGGGCAAACGATAACCTAGCAAGCCAAGCTCTTAGCTGTCTTGCATGCGCTCAAAGACCCTAGCACTTTTGGCCCCTCCTCAACCTGGTGCCTCCCCCTCGTTGTTGGCCTTGAAGCACCCTCAGAACAGATTCTGCTTGATAATATGACATTGTATTTTGAACTTCTAAGATTATGCTGCTCTGGGTTGGTAACTATTTTATGGGTTGGTGATACAATCCTCAGAAGTTGGAAGGATTCCTTTGGATTTATGGTGGTGATTAGGCCCCTTGATCAACGATTCTGCCATTCCTGATCTTGTACTTCCGGTGGTGAAATTCGATTGAGTAAGAGTTATCAGACACAAAGATGAATGAGCGAAGAAGTTGAGAGAATAAGAATTAGAGAGGAAAGGAGAAGAGGAAGGAGTTGAGAGGACAAAAGAAGAATAAGATGTGGAGAGAAATAGTTTCATTGCTTGTCCTTCTTTATGTACAATTCTCCTTTTATATTTTTTTAGATAGAACAATCACAATATTTTTTGGTGTTTCCCACTTAATTTCAAATCCAAAAGTTTAAACTCAAAAAATAAAAATATGAATAACTACTGATTTTACTTAATTCTCTTAGTCTTTCTAACATAATTAACTAATTTGTTTCATTCTATAGCTTTCCCTCGCTCTTGAGAGCTTCCTTGTCCTCAAGAAAGTCATTGTCAATGTTCAATTGTTGAAGGATGTTTCAGTTTCCCAAGTGGCCAATTCTTGCATCAAACCTTCCCATTGAACGAGAAACTCAAGGAGAGATTGTTGCCATTGAGATTGTAGCAAAGCTACTGGTTGAGGTAGCATATACAGAGAAGCCATCATGGTTGGTTGGGAAAGGTGATGAATCTATTTGTAAATTGAGCTACTTCTTCAGAAAACAAACGTGGAAGATATTATGTATTTTTGAGTTTGTAGGAAGGTTGAGTTTGTAAGCTACTTGATCAATCCTCTATACCACTTGGTATGAACCACAATATCTGGGAGACAATTTGGTATGTTTAGATAACCATCATGTCATCTGTTTGTATGGATGAAGGCGAACATAGACCCAATCACCTGTTGCAAAAGATTTGTCAATATGATGTGCATCATAAGTTTGCTTCATTCGTTGTTGAGCAACCAACAAATTGTTCTTTAAATGCCCCAATTATGTATCTAATTTAGACGAATTCGCAGTGCCCGGTACATAGTGTCTTAGGAATGGGGGAGTTTAACCATAAACCAATTCAATGGGCGTTAGTTTAGTGGTGCTATGCCAACTGGAGTTGTAACAGTATTCTGCCCATGTAGTCCATTTTGTCCAGTCCTTGGGTCTGTCTCCTACAAAACAACGAAGATATATCTGCAACAGTCGATTAACCACCTCAGTTTGTCGATTAACCACCTCAATTTGGCCATCTGTTTATGGGCAGTGAGATTGTAACGACCCGCTCGAACCGGACCGGGTGTTACCTAAAAATATAATTGATCTAACAATAATCTTTTAGAACATGATTCATAATACAACAAATAAGTCTAGCAGTTTATAACTCATCAAAAAAATCATGTTCAGATAGCATATGACAATATATAAAATAACTGTCTTACAGTCTCAGACCGTTTTCCATAGCCACATTTATAACATAAGAAAAATAAAAAGAAGTCTAATTTATTATCAATTCACCATACCTAGGTTAGTAAAAGAAACATCAACCATACTTCTATTCTTCAGTCCAAAGCTGGTCACTTGCAGAGGCAATTTCGCATTAGTGATAAAACCACTAAGCCACATAATTAAATAAAACAAGTCAATATAATCCCTATTATTGTTTAAAGAGATTTTTAGTTGTTATGAGCCTATGCCGAGCTCGTTATATACTGGAAGGGGTGGCCACCCAATATAGCTACCATCTCATACATGCGCTCATACGCTACGTGGTCCACGGCCTTTAGTTACCGATATTTACTATTAACTCACCCTCTCAGTATCACAAGTGCATAATGAGCCTACTTGCGCCAATGCGCCATGTTACCCCTTTCGGCCTGGGGGCGAATATTCACTCTTTCAGGGGGTGTTGCCTTGTCGAATTAAGTCAACCCCGGTTGTGTTCTAGCGCATGGTGGTTAGATACTCAAGTCGACTAAGACTACCATATAGTAATTTTAAAGGGGCGGCCCCGTATCGGATTGAGTCAATTCCTTGACCTCGATTGTGTTCCAGCACATGGTGGTCAAATCTGGGCTCAGGCCGATTATGGCTACCAAGAAGGGAAAATACAACATTTCAAATAATTATACAGACCTGGATAGTTCGTAAGTGAACCTGCAACTATGACCAACCATCCTAATCTGAACGAGAACATAAAATTATACATAAGTATAATTTTATTTGAGTAGAAATGCATGCAACTACATGACTAATATATATCATGATTAAAATTCAACAATATTAAATATTAAATTATTCATGTGACATAATTATTTAAATCCTACTGTACATTTTAAATTAATTATCTAAATTATAATTCACACTTAACAAATAATAAAATAATTATCAACTTATAACAAATATTTTAATTACTATTATTAGTATATTTTCCTTCGGTTATAATTTTTAATCGCTATTATTATTCATAGCAATTTAATTAATTAAGTTGTTCGATTAAATTATTTAAAATAATTCGTATTATTCTAATTCAAAGATATTACTAATACAATTATTTTAAATTATTCAACTCAATAAGGTTTAAACTTTATTTATTTTCATTAGGTTATTTAGGTTCAACGCTTGTGATTTTTACCCGATTATAATTTATTAACCCATTTTCTACCTTACTAACCCATTATTAAAATCATCATTTTATTTACCTAATATTAAATTTAATATGATAAAGGTAAAATCTTTATTTTATTAATTACTTATAACCATTCGATTTAAATTAATCGTTTGTAGTACGCCGATTAATTATCGACCGTTTATCATTACCGTATTTTTATTACTTATGTCCATGTCGATTTCGTCCAATAATTAATTAGTTGAACAACATTAACCCATACCCATAACCCATTAAAATAATTATTTTTAAAGATTTTTTATGAGTTAATATTATTTTTAGCGCGAGCTGGTGTCGAGTTAGGTGTTATTTATAAGTTTGCCACCCAAGGAATTCTTCTTCTCTTCTTCCCTGACGCCATCCTTTGCACTCGACTCCAGCCTTCCTCCAGCCGCCACCGCCTCCTGCAGCCATCAATCGTCGCCGTCCAGCCCCGCCGTACCGTTGTAGTGTCACCCCGGTCGACCCCGGCCGCTTCCCAGCCACCGCGACGGTGGCATCGCCACGCCCAACGCCGTGTTCACGTCGCCAATTTCACCGCCGGCGAGTGTTGCCGCCTCAATTGGGTGGTCGCCTCGACACCCTCGACCCTCTATCGACCTTCCCTGGCCAGATTGGAACCCATTGCCACCCAGGACAGCCGGATTTCTTCACCCATCACCGTTGCCTCTGTTTTTGCTGCTGTCGCCTCTGTTTTCGCCATTTACTAGCCTAGGCCGGCATCCACACATGTGAGATCGGCCATACACTGATCGACGAAGAGAGTAGGATCATCTTCCAACGTCGAAACGACCGTCGCCACTGATTCCTAGCAAAGCTTGCCTATGATTTCCTATCTTGCCAACTTTGAGAACTCGTCGGCCATTTCAGTTTAGTTTAGTTTCTTTCTTATTAATTTTAAACTTTAATGCTCACTATTATCAAGCTTATTATCAAATTAAAATATGCATGCATGAAAATTAATATTAGGGAGATAGGAAGAATACCCAAGCAAGGAGGAAGAAGCCAGCACCGGTAAAGAAGAGGAGAAGGAGATGAGAGCCAGGTGGCTATGAGGAAGACGCCCCTCATGAAAATGAAATGAAAATGACGGCTAAGGTATGGGAAAAATACCCTAACACCCGTATTTCATTTAAGCGGGTAACTGGTTAAAGTATAAAATATAACCGGGTAACCGGGTAAGTGGGTAAATAATAAAATATAATAATTAACCAGGTAGAATTAACCGGGTAGGGAATATAATATAATTAATAATATTAATTCTCTAACATTCGATCCCTCCCAGACAGAGTCAAATATTTTATTTTATTTTATTTTTTCTACGGTCTTTACAAAGATGAACTAAAGTTGAATGATGTACCTTATAATCGGAAGAATTCTTTTCAGAAGTCACTAGCTAATATTGCATTCATATCACAATCTTCTCAGGTAAGCCATGGAGTTTGAAGACTATTTCAAAGAAAGATTGAGCTACCGTGGTTGCTAAATAGGGATGCATCAATGGAATTAAATAGGCAGAAGACGATGTAATCCATTGAGTTTGGTAATCCATCAATGAAATTCATTGAATTTTTTACCATATGCATTCGGGGATGGGCAGACGACTCAAAAAGTCCTACAGAAGATGATGTAGACACTTTACTGATCTGACAAACATGATAAGTTTTGATCACTTCACAAATGGTATTTTTCATTTGCGGCCAAAACAACACAACTCGTATCCTTTGTATAGACTTTGCATACCCTTCATGATGGCTGGAGTGAAACTCCTTGGCAATGATTGAGGAAGTTCAGATGTTGGATAGACGTAGATGCGATCCTTGAAGTAAATCAGGCCATTTTTGAAACTCCATTTAGACGACAACTGCCCTCCTCAATGTTTTTTACAATATTCTTCAACAATGTATCTGTAGTTATCCCCTTTTCAATGGGATACAACTATGTTGGGACTGGACCTAAGATGGCTTGAAATAGTGAGCCTCCAAAGCAACGAAATAGACCATCAATTGTGCCGTTGTCTTGACCCTTCTTGTACTGGATGACAAGTCATATCCCATGAGCTTTTGGAGCCATCGCTATTGTGGCAACGTATGGATTCTTTGATTCCACAGATGCTGAAGTCTAGCATGATCAATACATGCCATAATTTGTCGGCCAATTAGATATTGCTGACATTGTTGAATTCCTAATACTAGAGCCAAAATTTCTTTCTCATAGGTGTACAATAGAAGGTTCTTTCCACGTAATGCTTTACTGTAATATGCAAGGGGCTTTTCCTGCTACACAAGGACTGCTCTAATTCCTATACTAGATGAATCATATTCAATTTGAAAAGGCAATGAGCAGGAAGGATTAGAACTGGACCTATTGTCAGAACCTTCCGCAATTCTCCGAAAGCATCCAATGCAACTGTCGCCCATAGGAAAGAATTCATTCAAAGCATTGTTCTGAGTGGTTCAACTATTGTACCATACCCCTTGATGAATTTCCTATAGTATCTTGTGAGACCTAAGAAGCCCTGCAAGTGTTTCACTGTGGTAGGTCTTGTCCATTTTTGTACAAGAATGTCTTAGTAGGATCCATAGCAACTTGCCCTTTGCAGATGTATGGTATGCTTCACATTCGCAGACGCCAAGATAGTTGGTAATTGTTTGTATTCAGACTCACAAGCCTCAACATTATTAGCTTGCATCCTATTTAGTCTAGTATTCATTGACATTATCGATTCTTGAATAGATCGCAGAGTTTGCGCCCATACTTCTATGGAATTTTGTGCTTTAATCTATCCTATAGCCAAATTTGTGAAATCCAGTATGTTGGAGATTATGTCTTGTTCACATTCCAGTGATAGCCCCTTCGTTGGAAAATCTAAAGCAAAAAAGTTGAGAAGAAGGGAAATTAGAGAGGAAACGAGAGGAGGAAGAAGTTGAAAGGAAAAGAGAAGAATAAGATGTGGAGAGAAATATTTTCATTACTTGTCAATCTCTCTGTACAATTCTCTTTTTGTATTTTTTTAGATAGGACAATCACAATAATTTTTGGTGTTTCCCACTTAATTTCAAATCCAAAAGTTTAAACTCAAAACTCAAAATTCAAATAACTACTAATTTTACTTAATTGCCCTTAGTTTTCCTAAGGGAATTAACTACTTTGTTTCGTTCTGAAAAACTGGGCGTCATTACATTGCACATGCCCACCAAGTCTGTTGTCACATTCATAAGTAGACAATTGGGAATCGATTTTCGAAGAAGACACTGAATCGGATCAAATCGGATTAAATCTATTAAGAATCAGTTCAGTTAAATTGGTCCAAATCGATTTAATCGGTCATAATAATAATTTGGCAACTCATAATATAAATATATAAAAATTAGGAATTTATGTTATTTTGATATTATTGTGTGTATTATAGTTTATGATATTTTTTAATATTTTTTGGATTTTTTTAAAATCATTTAAAATTAATTATTATTTTTGAGTCGAGTTAGAGTTGAGTCAATTTTCAATTACGAGAATGCCACCCCAACCTCGCTCCTTCACCCCCACCACTGGCGTCGGCACCATGCCCCGAGTCCCGACCCATCCCCCGCCCCCCGCCCGCTGGCCCCACCTCCCGCCGGTCGGAGCGAAGGGGCAACGGCAGTAGAAGGAGAGAAAGGGGCATTTCGGTCATTATAAATTTTTAATTTTTATTTTGCCCATGCATAAATAATTTATTTAATATAATACTAAAGATATTTTAATAATTTACCATAAAACCGACTCAAAATCCGTTCGACCCCAAATTTGAAACGGATTGCGCTGATTTATCCAACTATGCATCCATGCTCACCATGCAGCGTGGCCATAACTAATCTACTAATCATTTTATTAGAAAAAAAGAACTCCTTTCCACTTGCTCCTCCCTTCTTTCTTTCCCTTGTATCATAATTTATATCATATCATCTACACTAATGTCAATTCACATCTTCTTCATCTCTGCCTTTTTGTCACCTTCCTCTCCCCTTTCTCCTCCCCCATTCCTCCACATGGATCTTATAAACCGTCCCACCCACTATCCTTCTCCTACTCATCCCTTCCCCCTCATCTCTTGTCAAAATTTGTACATTTTTCCTATTCTAATTACACTGATTAGTATTCTCATGACATGTGATATCTTTACTTGTTAATAATTTGATATTTAATTTGATTTTCTATTTCTTATTCAATGGGAATAATTTTTTTATCAATATTAATACATCTGGGAGACTTTTATTTTTTGGTAGGAATAGAATTTAAAGAGAGAATGAACAAGATCGAATTGCTGGAAAGCAAAGTTTTAGGGGCTTCTTAAAGCTGTCACAGATGTGAGTTGGATAAACACAAAAAAATATATTAGCAAAAAGTTCAGCAAATGATATGCTTTAGAAACTGCCAACCTACTCTAAACCCTGATATACATGTCATGACATGATTAGTAGCCAAAACCTGAATCTACAATCCAACAAAAAAAGCAAACAAACATAGACTCTCATATACTCAAATAATTCAGTCTAGTGATGCATATCAATGCTACCATATGTCTACTCAGCTGTATAAGGCCTTCATTCTACACATACGCTGCCAATTTCAACCTCACACATGTGGTTAAAAAGCTGATAAAACATGAACTAGTAGTTAACGATCAAATTGATAGTTACAAAACCCTTGCTTGAGTTGTGAGTTTTACACAAAATCCCTTGTTTCTACATTGTATTGATGGTCTGTAATCTGAAATGAACTCCTGAAATCCTTCCTTTTGAGAATTCATTGAAAGCACATAATTCTCTTCTTTTCTTTCCTTTTTCTATGCATTACATTTCATGTTCTTCTCACCCATTCTCCAACAAATGTACATACATGCATGTATTGAGGGTACATGCTGTGAGTTCCAAGTAGTCATGTAGAATCCGAAACATACAATTCATGTATAGAAGTTGATGGAAAGTTATACCAAAGGTCAAGGTGAGATGTCCAAATCCATACGTCAAGCCTCTTCCCAACATCTATATAAACTCTCTTTCTCGTCAAGAAAGATTCGGAATGGAATGGAAGTTCCCTTTTCCCCACTATCAAAGGTGTCTCTCAAAAGCCTATCAAAGTTGGCTTTTTCTTTACATAATCATCCTTGCCATCATTTACAATAGGTTCTATTTTATATTCAATAATAAATTTCTCCTCTTTGACTTTTCTTTTCTTTTTCCTTTCTCTAGTAAGAGCTTTGTGACTTGATCTCCATCACCCGAACCTAATTTTTAATTTTTGGAGCACTCATCCCATAAACATATTGGACAAATTTGTTCTCAAACATGTTAGTGACTCCACTAGAGAGCCATTGAAAGGGTAGCAATACCTATGAAGAGAAAATTCAAAACACAGGTCAACGAATTGCAAGGTCACTTGCCAAGAAAGTAAAAAAGATGGCAAACATTCTGAAATAGAATCAATAGGCCAACCTTGTCGTGTGCCACACAAGAAACCTGCATCTAGTCCTCCTTCCACCAACTAATGGAGGCCCAAATTCATCAATTGCTTGGAGCCAACCGAAGGGTGCAAGAGCAAATGGTTGCAGCCAACCTAAAGATTCAAGAGCAAACGGACATGCTTCATGAAGCAATGTTTAAGATGAGATGTCCAAATCCATACCTCTCTTCCAAACTTCTCCTCAAGAGAAATTCGCAATAAATTGGGATGTTCCCTCTCCCCCACCGTCAAAGTTGTCACTCAAAAGCCTATCAAAGTTAGCTCTTTCTTTACATCATCATCCTTGACATCAATTACAGTAAGCTCCATTTTATATGCAATAATAAATTTCTCCTCTTTTGCACTTTTCTTTTTCCCTTCTTTAGTAAGAGCTCCGTGACATGAGCTCCATCACCCCAAC
This sequence comes from Piper betle, assembly GCA_033002965.1. Classification (NCBI taxonomy): domain Eukaryota; kingdom Viridiplantae; phylum Streptophyta; class Magnoliopsida; order Piperales; family Piperaceae; genus Piper; species Piper betle. Next base: position 27,286 of record JAURVB010001277.1, on the reverse strand, counting down.
CTAATTTTTAATTTGTGAAGCGCTCATCCCTAAAATGTATTGGGCAAATCCGTTCCCAACATATTAGTGACTCCATTGGGGAGTCATTAAAAGGGTAGTAGTAACTGTGAAGAGAAAATTCAAAACATGGGTCAAAGAATTACAAGGTCGCTTGCCAAGAAGCCAAAAGATGGCAGAACATTGTGAAACAGAATCAATAGGCCAACCATGACATGTGCCACACGTGAAACCTGCATCTAGTCCTCCTTCCACCAACCCGATGGCCCAAATTCATCAATTACTGCCAGCCAACCTAAGGATGCAAGAGCAAATGATTGCAGCCAACCTAAAGATGCAAGAGCAGAAGAACATGCTCCATGAAGCAATGCAAGTTCTTCTAGCCAACCCTTCCCAGAGCAGCACAAATGTAGGAGTCTAGGTTACGAACCAAAAAATTCATTAACTAATGATCTTATCATGTCTCTTTTTCACAACTCTTGGGCCCTTTCCGCCCAAGAAGTGGTATCACAGTCAAGTTCGAATCGGATTTGCGTACGTTAATTGTTGGGGTATGATTTGTGAGGAGTTTGCCAGGTGGGACTATGATTGTTTCGGGAACGCCTGATGTGAAGGAGAATTGTTGGATTTACACATCGGTTGTGGATGATGTTAGGAAGTTATATATAGGTTAATGAGAAAGCCTTATTTCTTAAATTATTTTTGGATTAAGAGAGGCCCATAACACCTATTGTAAGTCCCTACCCACCATGCTCTAATACCACTTCTTGGGCCGAAAGGGCCCAAGAACAACCACCCTAATCAACAACAATAATTCTAATCCAATGCATAGAAACAACAAAAAATCATGTGATAGATTCAGATCTTGACTGAAAAGAAGCAAACCCATGCATTTCGCCAAAATCTAGCATAACCTCAGAACAAGCACATGTAGAAGACCAATATACCCTTAGAAGAAAGGTCTAATCAAGCATACCATGCCACAGAAGTTGGATTGCATTGACAACCATTTGTTTTTCACGTGCGGATCATCAGTGGGGGGCTAACATACCTACATGTATATGTTGTGTGTACATGACACGAGTTTCAAGGAGTCATTCAGAATCTGAAACTAACATTCATGCATGGAAGTTGATTAAGGGAAAGGTTACGATGAGATGTCCAAATCCATAGCTCAAGCCTCTTCCTATCTTCTATACTAATCCCCTTTCTCCTCAAGGGAACTTTGGAATAGAATGGAAAGGGAGGTTCTCTTTTCTCCACTGTCGAAGGTGTCTCTCGAAAGCCAATCATTGTTGGCTCTTTTTTTACATCTTTATCATCTTTGTAATTAATTATAATAAACTTTCTTTTATATTCAATATAAATTTCTTCCTTTTGCCCTTTTCTTTTTCCCTTTACCAATAAGAGTGCCCTAGCATGATCCCCTTCACTAAAACCATCCCCAGCACTTTTTTTGTGTGTTACTTAGGATTATTGGAGCATGTTAGATGGCTCCCTTTGGTACTATCATTACATGAAGTATTGTATGCTTAAGAATTTATTGTGTAGTCTAGGTATTTTATGATTTGTTTGTGTGATTTTCATGACTTACTTTAGCTGCGTAGATCATGTCATTCATTTGAGCCTGGTATAGTGTTTATGTGTTTGGTATTAGGTTGTTCAGTTTCACCTTTAGTTTTCTCCACATCATTTCTTGCAATTTTTTTATTTAAGTCTAATAATTTTGAAAGTCAATAAATTTCTTAATATATAATAATGTATTAAGAATTTTAAAAAAATTATTTCATCAAACCTTATTTTAATGTGACAGCACTTCAAACTCTCTAAGTATAAGCACGAGAATATCAAGCAAGGAAGTGAAGAAATCGACTTTGGAAACTCTAAGTATAAGCGCGAGAATATCAATGCCTTCTTTCACAACCATAATGTGCCAAGGATCCTAGCTCTCCAAAGCTCCAAGTACCCTTGAAACTTTCCAACCTTGGAAGCTAACCATTATCCAAGCACCTCCTCCCAAGCAAGATGATTCACACACACGCTCCCATACTTTGGGAGTTCACAAGATGCTCAAACACACTTGATCTAACCTCTCTACAATATACTATCCTTGGTAAAATCAAAACACCTAGAATATAAGCTAATATGTATCCTGTAACACCCCGATTTCAATTCACCTAATAACAGAATCAAAAATATTACGATCGAGTCGAGTAAGTCTAAAATTGCTAGTCTGTAAAATTCGATCAGTAATATAGATCAAAACAACCCTCTTGTCGTCTCGAGAATGAAAACATTACTAAATATGTTTGAAAACTCAACATATATAAATAAAAAGTACAAAAGAATATAACTGCGTTGAGCTCAAATGTGGGTGGCCAAAATAACCCTCTTGTCGTCTCGAGGATGGAAACATTACTAAATATGTTTGAAAACTCAACATATATAAATAAAAAGTACAAAAGAATATAACTGCGTTGAGTTCAAATTGTGGGTGGCATTTACCTGTCATTCTACCAAAGCCAACTCATGAACACAAGCCCTACATATATAATATGGAAATGTCAGTAACGAGTGTTACTATTTCGTAAAATAACTAATACAGATTGGCAAGTGAAATTTGATATTCCATGAGAAAAGAAAACAATATGCATATTCCCCATGCATATAAATCCAGTTTTATATAATATTTTAGGATTTAAATAAGCTAATTATTTTTTATTATATATTTCTAAGTTTTTATCTATATTGATTACTTCATCTATTCTTAGGTCATTATTATGCTCTTTAATAATAATATTTTTATTAGGTCTTGAGAGAAATTTTAAGGATATTTTACCAGTAAAGCCACAGTTTAGATGATACTAAAGGAGTTTTAAATTGATTTTCTCTTGTTATTGTTGTTATTTCTTGTTTTAGAAAATTTAGGTCTTCTTTTATTAAATCTAGTTCTTGTTTTATTGAACTTATATGCGTAAGAGATAGTTTTTCTAAAATAATTTTATTTTGGTCTTTAATATAGTCTAAATTAGAAGTTTTTATAGGTTAATATTTAGATTGGATTTTTAAATTTTCTCCTAAATTTATGAGTTAGTCAACAATACTGGTCAGTTGAGGATTTGTTTCATGAAGTTCATGTTTAAAGGTGTTATTATTAATATTACACCATAACGTACTATTTTCAAGTTTCATTAAGGTTTTCGGATGATTTGTTATTTCTAAGTTGAGATAGTTTAAAGTATCTATTGTGTCCTAGGATTTACTAACTTTGCTCTGATACCAAATTGGGGGTGTTTTTTTTATACCCTTTAAAGATTTGACCAAAGATAACTATTACTTCTTTTATGGTTATACAAGAAACTATTATCAAGTAACTATTAGAGGAAGTATAAAAGTTATTATGATTATTTTTATGAAAATGTTAGCTGTATCTAGGCTTAATATGGGTACTCTATCTTTAGTAAATACGAAAAGACTCATTAATCAACAACTTGTACAGATAAAGACAAATAAAATAGATATTACAATTACTGCTAAGATTATTATCGTAATATCAATCATTAATAAGTGGTAAAATTGGCCTTTAGGTCAATCCACTTCCCTTTTTGGCATGTCTAAAGGCTCTATAAGGCTTCCTTCCTTCTTACTAAACTCATCTTTCTCCTTATCATGTATGGATATACATCCTATGGAATAAATTCCAATTTCATAAGAGGTGAGGAAGTCTTTCCATGCATTAAAAGAGTATTGTGGAACAAGCCTTATCCTTCTCCCAATTAAATGATCAAGGAGGCAGTTCCTATACCGTAAAGGCCAAGAACCGTGCCTTTGCGGAAACACGCTTAAGCACAAAAGTACGCTCAGCAACGCAAGGGAGCTAACCAAGCTCCTGAGAAAACACATGAAGTGTTTTCTTCCATCATGAATCCTTGATCCGCTTGAACTGACCTTAATGCCTGTCACAAAAATAGAGTGGGAGAATAATTCCTCCCCTTAGCTCTTAGGCTAGCTCGAGGGGAAGTTTTGGCTCTGGGCCCCTTCTTGCCTACTTTTACAGAGGGATGTTCAAGTGACTTCCCGCTTTCAAAGCTTCAATGGTCCTTTTGGTTTCTCTTGATACAGAAATTGGGGACCACTTCACAATCTCAGTAGTGAGTACAGATCCAATGGATGACACCTATCCGGTAGTACCTGTGTCCTATCAGCAGATCCTTAACGATTTTGAAAAACCTGTCGAAATTGGGACTAAAAAGTACAGAATTTCATCAAATTCTTCCATTTTGAGCCCAGTTGTAATTTATTGATGGCATAGAAGTAGATATTTCATTTTTTCTAAATGCAAAGTTGGGGTTTTTTCGAGTTACATGTGGAGGAGGCTTTGGGAGGCAAGATGGATTATTGACAAAGGGTCGAGATGGAGAATAGGGAAGGGAAGGAGAGTGTAGATTTGAAAGAATAGGCGAGAGAAGAAAGTCGTTGGGCAAGGGGGGATTTTTCAATCAGTCTTTTTTAGGCTTTGGATCACCCACTCCTGAGTTCATTCCTGACTTGAGGAGCCGCTTCGAGCAAAGCGAGAAGGATAAGGCTCTACCACTGAGCTTGTCCTCTTGAGTTAATGAGTTCCTGTCTTTTTAATTCATATTGAATTGGGATCTATCGGATTACCTCAGCTAGCTCTTCTCATTCTTAAAGGCTTAAAGAATAAAAATGAATCCTATCTTTTTGTAGTCGGCTGTAAAGGAAGTTCATTAGTGCCAAAAACAAAAAGCAAGGCAGGGAAGCTAGTCAGGCAAACAAGAAAGATAGGTCACCCAAAATCGGCAACCAATATGTCCTTTAGACTTTGCTTCAAATGGCCGAACACTCACAAATAGGTGGAAAACCTGCTAAAGCTGGTTGTACTGTTATGTCGCCGCTACTTAATGAAATGAAGTTCCAGGGCTCATGGACTTCATTTATGAACTTCACAGACCTTGCAGCTTGGCTTGCTTTGAATCCATTTACCTTTGTTCTGATCTTTAAGTTTGGAGGGGAGGGGCCTTCGCTCTTGTGCAGCTTGTCTCGCCCAGGAGGTGGGAACCGTTGAGAACAAAGTGGTGAACAGGTGCATTCTATCTCATCGTATCACATTCTGTTCTGCGAGATTTGAGAATCACCAGCAATACCCCGATCCAGGATAATCACTTCGTTTCGAGGGACCGTAGAATGGAAAGCGCCTTCTAAATGACTCGGAAGAAGGGAAGGGGCCTATGTATTTGCATGACCCCTGCAGATTTGACCCTACCTACACCCGGAGCCAATCGAGTATTTAAGTAAGTGGGCGTTAAGCGTAATGAGCTTACGGGAGGTCAAAAATGTTTGCTGTCTCCCCCCTTTTTTGGAAAGCTGGTGTCCGGCATGTTAATTCTTTCAAGGGGCGGCCTGATTCGTTCGGTAGATCCGGTCGAGGTGGTTTTCGTTTACCATCGCGTAGGTAGTCTAAGTTCCTATGACTGAGTCATTCAGGCCCCTGTGAACATCCTATTTTCCACTAGACGAAAAAGCCGACTAAAGCACATACCAATAGGACAAATAGCGTGTCCCTAACATATGAGTATTGAATAGCCTCGCGCAAGGTGAAGGGTAAGGGCTATACTTCTCTCTTCGTTCAAAGAGCCCTTGACTTATTGCTTCCTTCCTTGCTTGATGCTAAAGACTCTTTAATTGCTGAGCTAAGAAAGTCAAAAGTGTAGTGATGCTCTTAGCGCCCTTCCGTGCAATGGCTTAGCTTAAGCTAGCTAGCTTCAAAAGTGTAACCATGCTTAGTTTCTCTTTCTATTCACTCTATTATCAATCCAGCAGGAAAACGTATGCGTGCTAACGCGCAACGGTTAGCAATAGATGAACTCGAAACCTCCCTCACTTTTTGGCGCCAAAAACCTGTCAGCTCGGCCAGGGCGCACAGAGTTGTGGTTTGGGTGGATAACACTCCAAGTCTTGCTGCAAGATTTTCGAAGAGCGGGGAATTGGAGAGCTTTTATTCATAGTTCAGAGGCTTCGTCCTCGAGACTTTGACGAAAAGCATTTAGATCACTTGAATCTGCCGAACAGTTCTTAAAGACCACGTGAAAGTCCGCTTTCTTGCTTCTAGAATGCCATCTTTAGCAACTTCTTATGTTTCAGCAGGTCTCTCTTCTGGTAAATCTTCCGAAGAGATCACCATTAAGAAATTGGATAACTAGGGAGGGTCATCTTTCTGATGGTTCCTTACGTACATACTGGAATTCACCCAAATCCAAAGAAGTTCTCCCGCTCTTCTGTTAGCATGAACATGAATTAGATTATATTATTCTTCTTTATTCTTAAGAAAACCCCCTCCCTTTTTTTCTCCCCTTCCTTCAGTGACTATCCAACCTTCCTCCCGTTCATGACGCAGCCATATAGAGAAGTCATTGTCGTCCCTGTAGTCAGATCTACCGGGAACTCTGACAAAGAACCGGTCATCAAAAATCCAGAATGGACTAGTTCAACACCTGAGGCAGTCGATTCCAGGCTGCCCCTACAAAGTCCAAAGATCGCCTTCGAAGGCAAATCTGTAGTCTTACTGGGGTGGAGTCGAAGCTATGGCACCAGAAAGTCAAAGAGATTCCTTCCCGAACCACTCGTGTAGTCTGCTTCCTGCCTCCCAGTTAGGCTCTCTCTTGCTTTCCAAGTCTAATTTGGATGAGGCGCCGGCGCTACTAAATGCAACTCTCATTTCAACATTTTTTCCTGGCTTCAACTAGCTACCTTCCTTCTTCATTTCATTTGGTCAACAACCATCTTCAAGTGGTGGGTCATGAATCGAATGCGGGATGGGCGGAAGATAGAGCACCGGTAATTATAAAGTAACGAGTCAAAGCAAAAAGGAATGAATGTCAAAAGCACCCTTTTTAAATCCAAAAGTTAGGAAGAAGATGCCTTTGTTTCTGACTTTTCAAGGTTGATTTCTTCCTGCATGTATCTCCAAGTGTGCTTGTTCTCCCCTTCTTCCTAACCACAATAAGTCTTTGTGAAATAACTCCGATGAGAAGAAAAAGAAGGCGTTAAGAGACCCTCCTGGCCCAATCCTAGATACTCTAAGATCCTTTTTCAAACCTGCCCCCATTTTGAGTCAAGAGATAGATAAATAAACACTCTAAGATCCTTTTTCAAACCTGCCTCCAAGAAGTCCGTTTATTTATACCAAGCATTCTTCTTATGGCTAGATCCAATCTCCTGGTCCCTGCGGAAAGGAAAAAAAGAATTTCACCTTCTTCCTTTCGGGAAGGAAGGATTAGGAAATCCTATTGATTGCTGTTTTCTCCAGACCTCTGGGAAAAGCATGAAAGAAAAGGCTCAAATGGTACGATCCCTCCGTCACCCCAGAATGAAATGGGTGATCTCGTAGTTCTTGGTCTGTGAAGATGCGTTGTTAGGTGCTCCATTTTTGCTAAAGAGTTTGGAGGTTCAAGTCCTCTTCAAGGCATAATATTTAAAATGCTCATTGACTGAGTAATTCAATAACAGATCTCGGATCTAATCGATATTGATAAACTCCAATTTGCATAAGAGGTGAGGAAGTCTTTCCATGCATTAAAAGAGTATTGTGGAACAAGCCTTATCCTTCACCCTATTAATGATTGTGACAACTTTTATAGGATATGTACCACCTTGGGGTCAGATGAGCTTTTGGGGAGCGACAGTAATTACAAGCTTAGCTAGCGCCATACCTGTAGTAGGAGATACCATAGTGACTTGGCTTTGGGGTGGTTTCTCCACGAACAATGCAACCTTAAATCATTTTTTTAGTCTCCATCATTTACTCCCCCTTATTTTAATAGACGCCAGTCTTCTTCATCTGGCCGCATTGCATCAATATGGATCAAATAATCCATTGGGTGTACATTCAGAGATGGATAAAATTGCTTCTTACCCTTATTTTTATGTAAAGGATCTAGTAGGTTGGGTAGCTTTTGCTATTTTTTATTCCATTTGGATTTTTTATGCTCCTAATGTTTCGGGGCATCCCGACAATTATATACCTGCTAATTCGATGCCCACCCTGCCTCATATTGTGCTGGAATGGTATTTCTTATCGATCCATGCCATTCTTCACAGTATACCTGACAAATCGGGAGGTGTAGCCGCAATAGCACCAGTTTCTATATCTTTGTTGGCTTTACCTTTTTTAAAAGTATGTATGTGCGTAGTTCAAGTTTTCGCCCGATTCACCAAGGAATATTTTGGTTGCTTTTGGCAGATCGCTTACTACTTGGTTGGATCAGATGTCAACCAGTGGAGGCACCATTTGTTACTATTGGACAAATTCCTTCTGCCTCTCTTTTTGGCTTTGTCTATTAAGGAGCTTTTCAACCACTTTTCAGACTCATTCTTCTAGTTGGAGTTTGTGATTCTAGGCTATTGAATCTAGTTCAAATGAATTGAACCAATTGATTTCCACATCTCTGTTCTAGCTCTTTCTCAAATCCCCTTGCTGCCTTTTGAGGAAAGACCTGGAAAATTGTCTGACTTTGTAATAGCGGATGATTTTCTCACTAGTTGACTTTTCTTTAGGATGCTAAAGAGACGCATTTTTTCGGGTCTTTATCGCCTTTTGCCTGATTAGTGTAAGCACTTTGCAAGGTATTTACTGATCACATTGAGCAAGATATTATCATTACCTTGTGCCTTGATCCACTACTTCTTTATATACGAAATATACGAAAGCGCCTTCCCAAATGCCAAATTCAAGTCAAGCTTTCAATCAAACTTGCTTTTTCCTTTAGCCAGAAAAGAGAGGGTGCGATTCAGTTCCTTGGTGTGGAGAGATCTCTGCCATAAAACATAGAGCTCGTAGGCCTGACTTCTTCTGAAGATCAAAGAGCTACGTAATTTCCCATTCATCCGAAGTAGTATAGAACAGAGGTATTCTGGGCCGACTACTACGACTACATGCGCATCTAGTGCAGTGGCTTGGAAGCAAGCTACCTTGACCATCTTCCGAAGTTCTAAATAATCTACTGATCAAACGATGTACGAGCAGACTGCTCTACATTCAGGCACGCCACAGTAACCCCTGACGCACGGGACGAAATCAGGCAGCCCTGCTTGAGCTTCCCACGCAACCCTATAAGCGTATAGGTAGGCACTAGAATAGAGAAATGTGTGGCTTTTGAACCAATTGAGATGACCCAAGAATTTCGCTATTTTGATTCCGCTAGTCCTTGGGAACAGCGTAGCGACGGATAAATTCAAAATAAGAATAGGTCCAGTCTAGGGGACAAATCAATAGGAAATGCTATTTGCAGGCACGCCACAGTAACCCCTGACGCACGGGACGAAATCAGGCAGCCCTGCTTGAGCTTCCCATGCAACCCTATAAGCGTATAGGTAGGCACTAGAATAGAGAAATGTGTGGTTTTTGAACCAATTGAGATGACCCAAGAATTTCGCTATTTTGATTCCGCTAGTCCTTGGGAACAGCGTAGCGACGGATAAATTCAAAATAAGAATAGGTCCAGTCCAGGGGACAAATCAATAGGAAATGCTATTTGCTTCGTCAGAATAAAATGTCATACAACTAAAATGAAAGAGTTTCACAGGGGGTGTTCTGACGGTAGTGCGATCAGCCCATAAGTTCGAGAGCATCTTCTCATGCCATTCACGCAGATTTTGGTGGACCACCTTCTTCAATAGCTTGCAAAGCGTCTTGTTGAAGGCTTCAACTTGAACTTACTTGACTCAAAAAAGAAAAAGAAAAAAGGGCTTGTGCATAGTAGGCGAAGGAGAAACATTGCTTAATAGTGCAGGTCCCACTTGTATATCGTATTTGGCCGAAGAAGCATCGGACAGGTTGGAGTTCCTACCTTCTGGGGACTCCATGGACCAAGATCTGCTTTCATTATATGGGCAATACCGATCTACTTTAGTAGATCATATGGATTTTGAAAAAGCTTCTGATTTTGAGGAATTGGAAACTTCTCTTTTCTATTTCCATTTACCCAGTGCATATCTTTGTTTCGTGTGTTCCCGGGAGGAATTCGATCTCTTCCATCTCGGGATACCACCTAAATAACAGCGGCCAGATAGTCAAATGGGTCGAGAAGTGAGACAAAAGTCTTCATAGAAGGTTTCTTGCTCATGTCTCCTCCCCAGTACCAGGTAAACCAGTTTGACTCCTGAGAGAGCGCAGTTTGGCTAAGAGGTAGTTGAGCTAGTGACGCATCCATTTTCGACCCGGAGGTCTGACCCCTTCAGGGACGGAATACGACCGGAACCCTCCTCCTCTCAACCGAACGGATGTGCGAAAATTCACACCTAGCAAAAGGTAGTGAATAGCGGAAACCGCCAAAGAGGTTCACTACTTTGAGAGACACGGGACTTAAGTCCACGCGACCTCCTTCGGTAAGAAACTTCTTGGCGAACTCGCACGCGCCGGTGGACGAAATAAGGGACTTCTCTTTCGAGATCGTCACCTTAAGACAGTCCATCAGACGCACATACTCTCTAGCTACTTTGGAGTCGGCTATGACTAAGTCGTCTCCAAGAATCGCATAATCCTCGCACGCTGCTTCACCACCAAGAAGTTGTTGGACCCGTAGAACCACTATCCCTATTGGATGTGGGGATGGAGCAAGCTAGTTTCTTCCCCACCAAAACCCTTACTCGGGCCTCGACAGGGTGAGAGTTGTTGGGTTGAAATGAGCTTCTCCTTTGCGAGGACCTATTCTTCTGGGATAGTTTTGTTGGATCAAAGATCGGCAGGTGATCCGTCCTTTCTCCTCTATCGTGGTTCATGCATTCTTCCTTCTACTTACTTGAATCAAGTTCCTCTTTTTCAAATTCATTCTTCTTGGCCAAATTTGTGCTTCTAGTCATTGGGATACATTCATTTCTAGGCGAAAAAGCTTAACCAGCCTCCTACCCTTTTCAAAGGAGATCCTCCTTAACTTGCTTATGCCAGAGGTTCTCTTTTTTGACGTGGCAGGGCTTCGCAGGGCGAGCACATCCAATTCTTGAGTCCTATCCTAAACAACTTCCCGTTCCGTTGGGGGCCGAGGGTATATGTGGAGGAGAGCAAGCCGACGAAGTGACAGACTCCATACGGCCAGGTTCATTGAATGTGACTGCTTCCGTTGGGGACATACTAAGCCAAAAGACTTTCCATGGGAAAAAGCCATGCACGCTTGGGCAAGTCTCTCGACTCTATTTCAGGTTTAGGGAGCAGAGCTATCTTTAGCTCTCTTGAGTTCCTTAGCTCTGTGGTTCAGGAGTTTGCAACTTTTGAGTTCCCGTCCCGCTTCAAAGAAGAATAAGGGACGCCGTCTCTTCTTGAGCTACTGAGCTTTAGAGTTCTTGAGTTAAGGAGCTTTAGTGCTTTTGACTTTCTTAGCTCAGCAATTAAGGAGTCTTTAGCATCAAGCAAGGAATGAAGCAAGAAGTCAAGGGCTCTTCGAACGAAGAGAGAAGTATAAGCCCTTACTCTTTGAATGCATGGAAAGGTTTCCTTTACTTAAAGCAAACATGAGTTTTAATCCCTTGATGTAACTCCTTACATAAAAGGATTCAACATGCAATTAATAAAAGGAAAGGAAGCCTTATAGAGCCTTTAGAGAGGGAAGGCATGAATGCATTATGCATTGTAATCAAACTCCACCCCCCCCCATCGAGGGCTTTCACTCATTCTGCTTCTCCTCCGGGATTCTTAATTACTATTGAATTTAGGGTTTTAGTTCTTCAAGTTTTCCTTGTCTGTGACCCTTCTCTTTTTTATGAGACTACCTTTGAGGAAAATCGAAGACGACATCAAATAAAGGAAGTAATGAAAAGAATTAAGCTTTTTAAAACCATGCGGCTGAGAATATACCGAAACCAAGAAAACAAGAAAAGAGAGTGAGAGTGGGCCGCAGAACTATGCAATGTGGTCCGTTACCCTCAAAAGGTATATCCACGATAAAGACTAGAACAATGAAGATAAGATGTCAAAGTCAAAGTTAAGGAAGAGTTGTACTGAGGACTTAGTCAAGCAGTTACGGTAGCTTTGGTTTCTTACATGACAGCTTTTGAAGCAAGCTAGCCAAGCAAGGACAGCGAGTGTCGTGATACTCCTTCAGAGTTACGAAGGGAGCTTCGGGCTCATATTGGTCATGGACTTCACGGTTGAACAGCCTCTTGCCTTAATGCCAATGTTCAGGACTCGGCAGCCTTTATTCGGGAATCCCAGATTGAAATAAAGTCTAATTTTACTTACTTATAGAATGAAGATTGGAATTTTAATAATCAAAGCAGAGTAAATACAGTATACATAAACACTTTTTTTCACAATAACAGTACAAGCTTACTTGTAGAAGATCTGCATGATCTTGTAAATGTCACACCTTTATAGACTCTTTGCAAACTTAAACACCACGATCTTGTAAACTTCACACCTTTACAGACTCTTTGCACACTTAAACAGACGCTTGTACTCACCTTACAGACACTTACACACTTATATTGGAGCTACCTTTGCTTATTTATAGCTTCAGACATTAGAGGAATTTAAACTACTTTTTATAATTCAGATACATCTGTCTTATAAAGAAAAGAATCTGATATATTTGGATTTCAACTAGAATTATATTATTCTTTTTGACGTCCGCTCGTATTTCAAAATGATACATCTGATATATTATAAGTTCGCTGAAAGCCGAAAGCTTCGAATATTCTTTTATTAGTCTTCATCAAGATGAATTCCATCTTCGTCACTGTCATAAAGATCATCTTCGTTATTATTACCTTCTTCATCTTCATATTCATCATGATTTTCAACTCCTCCTTCACTGGGAGTAGCTGCATAAGGGACTATTCCATAACTGTGATATTGAGGATATTAATTTTGGCCCTCTCCTTCAACAATATCAGAATGCTTTTTTTATGCTTCTCCTGAAAATGGGGGGTTTGATTTTTCAGTGATTTGGTGCCCAAAATATGTAGAGTTCTGCCTTCGGTTTGATCTCATCCTTGAGGGTTAGTAATCCCAGAAGTAAAATATGTCTAGATAGCCTGATAAAATAACCACTTAACACGTCCTTTGATCTATATTAAATCCTTGATAGACAAAAGTTGCTAACGAACTTGTAGTCCAAGCTCTAAGCGTAACGTCTCATATATGGAGGGCTCGAACTCCAAAACCTACATTAAAACTCATTGCTAAGTAAAATACTGGCATCTCTATATAATCATACTCGTTGTGTGTCCTCACATTATCAATAACTACAATAAAAGATAGTGCTAAACAAACCTACATCTAAACATCTAACACGCAAATTGAGGCATACTAAAGAAAATGAGTAATAAAAAAATAATAAATAAATAAAGAACTAAACGCATAGATAGATAAATAAATAATAAATACGAGAAAATAAATAATATTCTAATCATAAAATATTATTATAATTATCCTATATAAATATACGGTTAAACAAGAGTAAATATCACATATAATTGTATTAGTAAACATATAAATAAATAAATAAATACGTAATAATTTGATAAATAAATAAATATATAAATAAATAGTTAATATTAATTAATCATGAATAACAATAATTTCATGGTTAGCCAATACAAGAATAAATAATTAAATATAAATAAATAATAACTTACACACATCGAACAAAAAGATATATATATATATATATATAATTTAGTAAACACGAATAAGGCTATTAATAACTAAATATATAATTAATAATAATAAATAATTAAATAAACATTCATCATACATGACAAGCATATCAATAAGAAGAAGTAAACAATAAGGAATAAATAGATAGATAAATAAATAAATAAATAAATAAAAATATTCATAATGTCAAAATATACTAAATAATGTGAATATACATTTAAACTAATGTAGAGGATATTAAATTACCAAAATCGGTCAAAAAATGGCCGAAAACAAGTTAAAATAGTGAACCAAGTCAACTCGGTTGAACCACACTAAGTTGAATGAGCTAAACCAACTCGGTTTGGGTTAGCTAAAATGATGGGCCAAGTCAGCTGGGCTGACATAGGCATAGACTCGTGGACTCGTGTATGGGCTGGCAAACTCGGGCTCGAACACAAGCAAAAGAGCACCAAATAGGCCGCTGGTGCTGTCGCCCTAAAAACACCGATGACAACACGACAGGGGTTGTCGCTGGATTGATAGAGGACATCGAGTCAGAGGTGATGGTGGTAGTGTTTGGCTAGGTTCAGCTTGTTACTTGCCGAATAATGGCCGACAAGGTAAGGAAATCGCCACCAGTATGTGGAGTTGCCGACGTGCTTCTGGCGGTGATAATTGATGAGGCTGGTTTCAAAATGAAGATTGCCGGCACCAGAGAAACCTATTTGGGTGGTCGTCCTCGCAGGCAAAAGCTCGCTAGTGCCAAAAAATGGCTTGACAGGCAGCAACTGTGGAAATGACCAAGAAAAGGGACCTTTCGGCGGCACTGGTACCAGAGCTGGGCCTCAATCGAGAACCGGCCTCAAGGCGGTCATGATGGTACTGATCCGGTGGCCGAAGGAGGACTGACGACTCGCCGGTGACGGCAGCACTAGGGGTGCTAATCATCCAAAATCATGGGAAAATCGTTGAAAAATAACTGGGTGAAAGTGGGGCTGATGTAGATGGCTCTGATCTTGGTGCATGGCACGATTTGAATACCCAACAACTAGTGGGCCTAGTGTATATATATATATATATACACACACACACACACACACACATACGAAAAGCTCAGGTGAAGACTGTCTTAAGTCAAAACTGACTTAAGGCTTAAAAATGACTTTATATGCTAAGATCAAGGTAAGAAGGCTAAATGAGCCTCGAAACTCTAAACTCAATTGGGTGAAAATCTGTGACTGAATTGAAACTAGCCCTACAAGGGTTATCCAGTAATTCAAAATCCCTAAGATGCATGTAAATGAGATACCCTAAAAATCCCAAACGGATACTTAACGCTGCAATGGTCTAGATCTTGCCCTAAAATACTGGCTAACACACAAAAAATCTATATACCTTGCGTATACACTGATAACCATGCCCTATTGTAGCATGACTGATGCTATCATCTGAATGTCAATCATACTCAGCCTCCATAAAATACTCATATGGCCATCTGGGCCCCATAATCGTGGTCTAAAAACTAGGCTGGCTCGAACTCACTCAACTCGACTCAAGATTGGCCTGAATTGGGTAAAACTACAAGTGGGTAAAACTCTAACTCGAAGCTAGGGTTTTACAACCTCTCCTCATAAAAATTCCATCCAAGGGATTTCTAACATCAATTACGATTGGAGGACTCAACTAAAGTTGCCACAAAGCTGGCAAAACTAAAGCTATTGAGCTATGACATGGAGATAAGCTCTCCCTCAAAAGTTGCCTGCATAGAGCCTAAACATACCAACATGAAGCTGAAACTCTAACCACTGACGATGCTCGCTAGCTCCTTACTAATCTGGCTAGACAGGACCACTTATGCTGGAAACATCTAGTTGGACTGACCTCTAGGTCACTACCAACTATGGGAACAAGAATGCAATGACCTTAGAGAAAAATTCTGGGTTCACCCCTAAGGGCCTACTCGGTTGGTCAAGCAGGTGCTCAGTGTACTGTAGGGTTCTAGTTTGAGTTACATCAATTAAAACTATATCGGTGCGAAGTATGTGCCTAACATCTACCCAATTCTCCTTGATCCTCATCGATATGACAGGTTGACTGCGTGTACCGTCAGGGCCCTCTACTCCAGGTCTTATGACTATACTAGGGTGTCTTTTGAGTCATGCTAGCATATGCTAGACTCGGATACCAAGTAAGGGTGTATGCTAATGAGTTGTATGGCTCATTGTCGCTAGTCTAGGTCAAACTCTCAGGTGTCCCTATACAAGGAATTAGACTGCTCACCGGGTTCTACTTAACTTGGACCAAGTCAAGTATCTCACTCTATTCTAGAAGAGAATAAGGATGGTTGCTACAACTCTATTGCATACTATGGCTCTGGTGGCTATCTATACAACCACTAACTTCTGCTGAAGGGAACTCTTTGTGACAAAATCGTAGTGACAACACCTACGCATGCACAATATGTCTCAAAGAGTATGAAAATACTTTGCATGGAACTAAGCAGTCTGCATCTTGTTTGTGATTTGTGCACTGGTCAATGTCTACTCATCTCCACTATCTACGTAAACTGGTGGTAAGACTAGTATATCTGGAAGATTAAGTGTGAAAATACTCGGGTTGAAGGCTTGGCTCTGTCTGACATCTTTGGTCACATGAAAAAGAGACTGAAAAGAATACATTGTGGTAAGAAAATCCTACTAGGTATGTACATCACTCAATTTGTGGTGATGTGAGGATATCTGTCTGAGTCACAACTGGGTGGCTCAAAAAAATATGGGTAGGTCCATGGACTTGTCTATAAGATCTTCATGATTGGACTCTGCCACAGGTGGCCAGCCAATGAAACAACCAATCAATGACGAGCCTAATAGACGACTCCTATGGGGCACTAGTTCAATTAGCTAATAGAAGGCATGTGTTTTAGGTTACTGTACTAGTCTTAAGGACACTCCCTCACTGAACCAACCATATATGCTAAAATTCTAATACGAGTTGAACTCCTCTCAGTGGTTGGGCTAATCACTGAATGAGGCATACTACACGTTTGATCATCTACTAATCATTTGATATGTGTATACTTGTTGTGGGCCCACAGATGCACTATAATGGTGAGTGAGCAATCTGACCACTGTGATCATCCCTTATGGAGGTCATACTGTAGGCATGTACATACATATATGACCTAAGGATATCAGGTCAAGGCATTGGTATGCAAGATAGTTGTGAAGTTTATCTTGTGCCATCACATTAGAATAATTCTGGTGCACCTAACTTTCCTCTGTCTGACTGATTTTACTGTAGCAATATCTTGCCCTCAATCTTTGATCTACTTTGCTTCAAAATTGTGATATGTCATCTCTGTGTAAGGCTAAGAACATCCTCAAGTAGATGTCTTCCTGTAGGGTGAGGAAACTACTTGGCCTATGCTTCTACAATAACTGCTCATTCTAACGGCGGTAGTGTGCATTCAGTCGATTGTAGTACATCACAGTTGGTGGTTGCACAACTTGAATTGCGGTTGTGCATCATGATGGTGGTTGTGCTATTCGGATGGTGGATATGCAACTCGGATGGTGATTGTACAACTCGATTGGCTACAATGCTATCCAAGTACTGAGGGTCTAATCATGATCATGTACGTCATGAACCAACTATTGTCTCGACATGTCTTCCTCTATGTCTCTGGCTATGTAGAGGTGGCAGCTAACAACTCGACTCAACTTGTCCAACCATGCGTGTATGATCTAAAGGGGTCTAGATTTGGTGGTGGCACGTACGATTGTGAACCTATGCTAAGCCCACACTGATCTCCTGAAATATTGGGTGAGTCCTCCTATAAGCGCTGACTGGCTCTCAATAGCAATTATTGATCTCGCACTGGTGGAATTATGTCAAATATCTGATTTCGTAGGCAATGGTGGTCTTAATCTCCTCGCCATGTCAAGGCCACTGTCTATAAAAGAGAAGCCAAAGATCTTGTTGGGTCAGACATAAATTAGTTGAAGAGGGGAAGTGGTGAAGTGCCCATGGGACCATAGGTTCTCCTTGCTACTCATCTTCATCCACTACTCTCTCTTGGAAGTAGTCCATCCAAGTCATCTACCCCAAACTCTCATCTGTGCTCCAAGTACTCTAGTGGTTCCATTGGCATAGCTATAACCTCCATCTGCAAGGATCTCTCTAAGGGTCAAAGTTCTCCAAGGTAGACCTCAAATTATGTCTCATGGATCTGTCCAAGGCACTCAGTGGTCCTTGCTCATGTCTCACGTAACTCTACCAATGTTTCCATACTTCAAACTCCTTGCATGTGTCATCTTTGACACAATATACACCATGTCTCAAGGAAGAGGACTGATGTCGTGACATGCAAAAAAGAGACACGTGCTACATTGTAGTCGCCAATGCTCTAGGTACTCATGCCATCATCCCACTCAACCTTAGCTGACTGAACATGTGGATACTCTAAGCCATCCAAATCTCTGGCACAGTAATAGGAAAGGACGGGTCTCTAAGTTTATCATGATATGCTTATGAGATCCATGTTGGCATCTACTGAAATCAAGATCTCATATCTATCTAATAACTTCCATAACTATTAACACTGAAGCATGCATTGCTTAGGTCTAACTGAGCAAAATTCTAAAATTTTGACAAGAGATCAAAGGAAATACCTGCCGGCTTGACTTAGGAGAAATCCACACACTTGGCTCAAAACATGAGTCTTTCATCTCAATCAGCTAAGACAAGGCTCTAATACCAAACTGTAAGACCTCAATTTTGGTTCACCTAAGAACTGAACCAAAAATGTTACGATCGAGTCGAGTCATTGTCTAAAGCTGCTAATCTGTAAAACTCGATCAATAATATAGATTGAAGCAACCCTGTTGGTGTCTTGAGAATAGAAGATATTACTAAATATGAGTGAGAACACATCAAATATAAATAAAAGTATGAAAGAAAATAATTGCATTGAGCTCAAGTGTGTGTAGGATTTACCTGTCCTTCTACCAAAGCCAACCCTAAGAACACAAGACCTACATAAATAATATGAAAAATGTCACTAATGAGTCTTACTGGTTTGAAAAATAACTAACAAACTATTAAGTGGAATCTAATATTCCACGAGAAAAGAAAACAATATACATATTCTTTTGTGAACTCTCAAAGGACATCTACTCAATAGCGATCAAGCTACAAACTCGACAACATCCCAAACTTAACTAGTGCTATGCCACTCTCGACAAATGCCTCTCTAAGCAATGACTGGTCCCACTCTCAAGAAATAGCATATAACTACGTGAGAGTCACAGCAGGCTTTTGATTAGTAAGAGGGTTGTTCCATTCCTGAGGGATCCTAACAACTCCACATATTTGAGCTTCTTCACAGTTGGAGAAGCGGGGAGGTTTACGGGTACAGTGTAATACAACGCATGTCCAGACTTGTGGTTAAAAGGGTACTTAAGGTGACCGTGTGAGAGTATTTAGGCATTGTGCTCTTGGTCAGATGTTATATAGAGGTATGGAGAGGGCTTAGGTTATGTGTTGTTTCTCGAGAGTGGGACCAATTATTGCCATGAGAGGCATAACACCAATTATGTTTGGGATGCTGTCAAGTCTACAGGTTGATGGCTCCTTAGTAGATGCCCTTTGAGAGTTCACATGGAGAATATGTATATTGTTTTCTTTTTCCTATGATATTAAATTCCACTTACCAATTTGTACTGGTTATTTTCCAGACCAGCGAGTCCCATTACTCACATATTTCATATTATATATGTGGGTCTTGTGTTCCTGAGTTGGCTTTTGTGGAAGGACAATAAATGTTATGCACACTTGGGGATAGTAAATTCTATACAAACTTTCGTAATGTCTTCCATTCTCAAGATGCCAAGAGGGTTGCTTTGATCTATAATATTGATCGAGTCTTACAGATTAGCAGCTTTAGACATGATTAGAGTGGATCGTACAATTTTTTATTCAGTTCTTCGGTGAATTAAAAATCGGGGTGTTACATATCCCTTCTTAAAATAAGGTTGTCTATCTAATTTTAATGCAAGAGAGTGTAGAATTAGAAGAGTAACAAGATGGTAAGAGGTGTTGAAAACACACTTCCCAAGGCCTATTTTTAGGCTTCTATAGCCTCTCTAAGAATAGTAGCTATTGGGGTTTGGGCCACCAATTTTTGCTTTTTCGAAAGGCTAGTTTTGGTAACTTTTTTAGAATGATCGGTTGCCAAATAACTCGCTGAACACTACAGATCGATCACTTAAGTCTAGCCACATCATCTTTAGCTGCCAAACTCGCTCCCAAATGTCCGTTGAACCATCTTTTCAAACTTCATCAATCTACTGTGAGCTTTTTAACTCCTTGATTAGTTTTCAATGTTTTGTTGAAGATCTCCTTCGAGTTAAACGTGCAACCAAATGATTGTCAAACTCTGACAGATCAGCACTTCATCTTCAACCTTTTGCCATTGGTTGTTGAACCCTACTGAAGGGTAATCAAAGCTGATACCTCCTCGGCTTTGCACCAAGCCTAGGGTCTTCGGTTGCCGAACACATGACCAAAGGTCTGCCAAGGGTTGAAAATCCACCTTCCATGGCCTATACCTCCATGCTTCGGTTGTCAAAGTCCTAAATGAACATATGCTAAAGTCCTTACGACTAACACTTCAAAAGCCTGTTGAGATGCGATTACACCAAGTTGGTTGCTTGTTTTCCCTTGCTCATCTTTAAAAAGTTCAACATGTTGTCATATCAAAAATGGTTCAACATTCCCCCTTTTTTATAATGTCAACTTCCATGCGTTGTGAACTCTTTAAGTTGTTGATATTAATCTTCAAGAAGCATTTCTTTGAGCTTGACTTGATGATTTTAACACTTAAGGTCTTCAAGCTCTTCTTTTTGAGTCCTTGCATCTTCATTGCTCCTCCCCTGCAAAAGGGTTTAATCCAAAACAATACAAGATGCCATGGTGGAATGTCATGGTAAGATGCTAGGAAATTGCCCATCGGAGAAAAGAGAAACCGGGCAAAGCAGCAGTGAAAGACAGATTTCATGGCCATTTTCCGATCAACTCCGGTCGTTCCCTACCCCACCGTGATGTCCAAAGTAAATCCAGTGAATTAATCAATGGATTTGGGTGGAGTTCCATCGGAGTTCATTGCCTCCGTCGATGGAAAAAATCAGGAAGTGGCCCATTGGGGAAGGTAAAAAACTGAGGTTGCTGCAGCAGCTAAAGGCAGATTTTGTGGCTGTTTTACGATCAACTCTGGCTGTCCCCAACCCCTCCATGGTGGCCAATGTAAATCCAGTGAAGCAATCTACAAGCCCAAGTCGAGTCCCGTAGGAATTTGATGCTGCTATCGGGGAAAAAATCAAAAAGTTGTTGTTCAGAGCAGGAAAAAATGGAAAGTCACAAGTTTGCACACCTTTGTTCGGCCAGACCAGGCCATTTCCAGCCACGCCTTCATTACCAACTGATCCCTTTCATTGTGAAGAACAAATCCAACTCGAGATTCACCATCGCAAAGGCTTGCCATCACCTTGGAAATCCATTGTGTCTTACTCTGCCTTGCCGTATGGAATCCCCTGCCATAACTCTGCTTTGAACCAAGCCAAGGAGGAGCATTGGAATCAAAATTTCGCTGCCCTCACCGAGGAGAGCCAAGGAGGAGCATTGGAATCAAAATTTCGCTGCCCTCACCGAGGAGAGGATCCCTGTCCCTGCTCGCCATCAAAACCCTTTTCAGTTGTGCTGTTTGGAGCCTAGCCCTCCGGGCATATTGCTGTCTTGGATCCAGAGCTATGTTCTGCTTTGGATTCTACCAGAACCAATCAAACAAGAGAGGTGGAGCCTTCGCTTTCCACTGCCAGCAACCCCCGACTCGTCTGACGGTGAAAAGTTCACATCTTTCTCACTGGTGAGGAGGATTTCTTGCTGCGATGTTGTTGCCTTTGTTAGGCCCTTTGGGCCCCTAAAAGGGACTTGAAATAGGTTTCACGGGCCTCTCTTAATCCTTTCTTAATCCAAAAGCTAGTTTAGGGAATAAAGCTTTCCCATTAGCCTATATACAAATCACCAACACCCTCTACAATCGATGTGGGATGAACCCAACAACTCCCCTTCACACATTGGGCGATCCCGAAATCATCATCATCTAACAATCTCCTAGTCATCAGACGGCACCCACCTGGCAAACTCCCTTTAAATCATTAGGTGGAACCCACGAAGGAGCCTTCCACATTGACCTATGGTAGAACCCACGAAGGAGCCTTCCACATCGATGTAGGCAAAACTTGGCTCTGATACCATTGTTAGGCCCTTTGGGCCCTTAAAAGGGATTTGAAATAGGTTTCACAGGCCTCTCTTAATCCAAAAGCTAGCACATGGAATAGGGCTTCCCATTAGCCTATATACAAATCACCAAACCCTCTTTAATTGATGTGGGATAAACCCAATAACCTTGTAGTTGTTGATTGAATACTGGAGTCCGGCTTCCCATCATTGTCTACTCTCGGATCCTACGTCGGTCAGTAGCTGGTACTTCAACGTTGCCGCTGGAGAAGAAATGCACATGCAGGATTGGTTGCTGCTAAGAAACAGAGAAGAAGAAGTGGGAGAAACAGAAAAGAGAAGTAGTGATTGGAGTAGGGCTGCTCAGGGCCCGTTCGAGTCGGTTTATCTGAAACTCGTAACCAGCCCATTTAGTCAAATTTCGATTTCGGGCTTAATTTGGTTCAAGTCGAGTTTTTAGTGTCGAGTTCGAGTCGGGTAAACCACATATTTGATCAGCCCGCGACAGACTCGAACTTGAACCTTTGAGCCCACTTTGAGGTTGAGGCCGAGAGGAATCAAGAAGGTAGGGTTTTGAAGAAAAGTGGCCGCGGCATCGGCTGATCGGAAGCGGCGGAAGGAGACAGCGGAGCCAAAGCAGGGGGCGTTGAAGAGGGAAAAGAAGATGGCGAGCACATCCTCATCAAGCACGAGGGCTTCCACCACAAGTCTTCCTGGAGGGACCCTGACGGCTGCATCATTTGTGCCACTACCCACGATGCCGCTGTCACCCGCCTCTGCTCTTTCCGCGACATCCTCGCCGGCAAGGTCCGCTTCGAGGATGTCACCGCCCGCCACTCTGACTGCAGCTCCACCAAGCACGGCGGTGACCTTGGTTCATTTCGATTATCTGTCTTTTTTTTGTAAACTTTGGATTTGTTTGGTTTGTGAAAGTTTTACTATTTCCCTGCTAATTTCATCCGTCCAAATTATAATGGTGATGGCAGCTGTTTAGTGGATTTGGACTACCTTTGTTTAACATATTTCTTATTAGATCTAGTTTAGATTTGGCCTTGTTTGTATTTTTTCTCATCTAGAGTTCCATTTTTTCTTGTTTGTTAGATCTATATTGTTTGATTTTGAGTGCCAGGATGAACAAGAGATTATTTGCTCTCCAATGGGAATGAAGAGGCCAATGAGCAAGGTACGCCCTTTGGCCATTGTTGTCAAATTTCTAATATAATTTTATTCAAATACACGAAGTCTCAAATATAGGAGTAGTGTTTCATATTATTCACCATTATATATTAGAGTATTAACGTTTTATGTCACACTAATGACTCGGTTCGAGTTACGAATCGAGTTGAGTGACGAGACAAACTTTGATCGAGCCAAGTCAATTTGAGTTTGTACAAACACGAGATCAGCTCATATAGAAATGAGTTGAGTTGGTTCGCCAAATTCGAGCTATCGAGTCAAGCTAAAATATCATCGAGTTCGAGTTGAGCCGAGTCGAGTCAAAACTCGTGAGTCAACTCAGCTCATGAACAGCCCTAGCTTGGAGGATAAGTGGGTCCAAGACCCATTACTGGTGTCCACATTGATGACAGTTTGCCAGACTGACCTTTTTACCGTGTGCATAACTGCTGTCGTAACTTGGCCCGTATTCACCCAGCTCAAAAGTCAGACCAATCCAGACAAGTTCACTTGTAGAGCAAGCCCGATTCAATTCAGTTCAACCTGAATATCAGCTGAGGATTTATTTTAAGCTATTTCCTTACATCGATTGGCGTAAAACTCGGTGTTTGACGGATTTTCCTTATTTTGGTTATAGCGGCGAAGTCGAGTTCTTTGTCAAAGCATTATAAGGGCAAGTTTTAAAGGCTTCAAGGGACAAATTATGTATGGAGTCAAAGGATTAAAGTGGCAAAAAGTCCACAAGTTTTGTGATTTGCAAAATAATGAAAAATTAGTGGATTGTGAGTGTCAATCTCATTGTGGACTGACTTAGGAATTCAAGTTGAACCCTAAGGAACCACGTAAAATTCCAGTGTATTATTCTTTGCTTGCTATATTTTTATATTTATCGCACTATTTCTTTATACAGCAAGGGCGCCTTGCTCCCCCCAAACCCTTTAACCCGACTGAAAGACCCAATTCGATAGGGTGGACATTCCATACCCGAACATTATTCTATGATTGAGTTTTTACTGATTCAAAGGTACCAACTACATGATACTGCTTTTCACCCTTTTTTAAAATGTGATTATTGGGAGATAGATTATTATGTTGTTGCATATTAAACGTTATTGCTCTTTTTTCTTTATTTTTGGAGGGAATAAGATGGAGAGACTATTACATGAAAAGATATCTAACATATTAAACGTAGTTAGTGCAAACTAAGATATCTAACAATAAGTTAAAGATTGGATTGACTGTTTCTGGTATTCAGGTGTTGAAGTGAAGACTGGAAAGTCAGGGAAATTTATACATATCTCGCAAGTTAGTGCAAAGACATTCCATTGTTTGTTGACGTATTCTGATATCCTGTAGGGACTGTGCTGTAAAACTATTTTGTTTCTTATTACTAAGTAATTGCATATCTCTTCCCAGGCTGTTGTGGAGGTGAAGAATGCTAAGTGTAATAATGTGGTGCTGTCTGTGATGATTGGTGGAAAGAAGCTCGTCATTGGCATTCTAACACAAAAGACAACTCATATTTTGTTCGACCTTGTATTTGAGAAAGAGTTTGAGCTTTCTCACAATGGAAAATCATCTGTCCATGTTCGTGGGCACGCAAGCTTTATTGAGGAAGGTATGGTGAATCCTTTGAGCAAAAGGTAGCTCATTTTTTCATTTATTAGTTTCTTTTTAGTTTAGTCCATTTGTTGTCCTTAAATCATGTATGTTGCTGGTTGTTTTATGCAAGTAATTAGTTACCTAGAATTTAGCACATGTTTCTGTGAATGTCTTTCGAACCTTCATTCAATTTTGGTATGAATGTGCACACTTGAAGAGTTTGGTAACGAATTGTCTTATGTATTATATAGATCTTGAAACTCAGCGACTATGTTTCCACTTTCCAGCATCACAAATAAGTTGTGATACGTTGCAAATGTCTCTAGGTCCTGATGAGTTGAATGATGAGTCTGAAGAAGAATCTGAAGATGATTTTGATGTGGTACCCAAACTCATACCAGCTGGTGACATACGGTGTTTTTAGCTTTATTTTTTAATTAATTTTTTTGGCAACAAATTGAGCGTCTTCACATTAACAGTTTTTTTCATGAGTTTTAGCGAAGTCAAATGCTGCAACTATTAAACAGAAGGTTAATGCTTCAAAGAACGAGCCAAAGCCAACGGCGGAAGTAAACCAAGCTATCTAGAAGAGGAAGGGCCAGACGATGATGATGAATCTGAAGATTTATCGGATTCAGATGAGGTATCCGCTCATAAAATTGGTTTGCTTTTTCACCCCCTAAGGCAAGAGCAGGCTCCATGTCCAACACCTACAATTGCTTGAAATTACTAAGTTGTAGCCACGTGTCTAATATTTAACGTGTGAAATGAAGTCAATCCTCCTTTTAGTTCTTTTTTTCATGTGGACTGTGTTACACTTTGCTGAATCTATTGTGCAGTAATCTTACCTGTAAATTTGGTCAGTTGATCCTTCTTTTTTATACCGCCATTGTTCAACCGCCATTGAGAGGTTGTCATGGACGTTTTGTGGATTTTGCTGCAGGATATGAATGCCTTAGTGACGATACTGATGATAATGAGGATGAAAGCTCGAAGAAGAGAAATGTACAGTAGAGATCTTCTGAATACTTAGTTGCTCATGTCTGGTTCTTTTAATATAGAACAACCTTCTGAAACTCAGTGAGAATTTGTTATTCACAAGTCTTTACGGAACGTATACCATCAATTACATATTAACTTATTATATTCATCATCACTCTTGTTATTATGGCGGCTGAGTTTTTTTACTTAATATTGATCAAGGTTTATGTTAATAGAAGAGGCCTGCAAGTTCTGCTTCCAAGACACCTGTTCCAGAGAAGAAAGCTTAGCTCGTAACTCCAGCGGGGCAGAAGTCCGGTATTTGCCATTTCTCTGTTTTCTTGTATCTTGTGAAAAGTTTGATATTCCCCTGTATTCCCTGATTTGTTGAATGCCATGCTGTAGTTTCCATAATTGTTCAATGGAATGTCAATTTCTGCAGGTACTGAATAGAAATTTGTTCACACAGCCACACCTCATCGAATTAAGCAAACCGGAAAGACACCTACAGCGAGCAAGTCACATAAGCCAATTCCAAACAATGTAAGCCAACTAAGCTGCAAATCCTGTAACAAGTGAGCCCTACGCAAATAATATTGACATTCTGGGATTGGAAATCTGATGTTCTTTTCAATAACAGGACATTCACTTCCGACCATGCCTTGGAGTCTCATACAAAGGCAAAGCACAGCTCTGGGAAATGATTTTCTTTTACTTCACTGAAATTTTTTGTTTAGCCTATATTTCTTCGTGGTAGATTGTCATGTTGCAACATAAACGAGTTCTTTTCTAGGAAAGGCAGAACAGTTAATATGCAAACTCATTAAAGCAACATTGACACAGATGAAAGAAGGCGACATTTTGTTAACTAGTAAGCATAAACGCCTAGTCTGATACTTTTAAAGATGGCTGAATATCTTGTCTTGTTTGTTATGAAACACTTCTTTTTAAAAGTAAAACTCTTAATTGGCTTGCATGAATATCTTGCAATGCGCTCGTGACCCAATTGAACTTGTTCATATTTGGTTTTTAAATAGTTCATCATGAAAAAAAAGTTGTACCCATTTTTTCATGTTCTTAATGATCATTACATCTTGGATGTCCTTTTCGATGTTTCTGGTGCTTGTTGAGAAAGATATTTAGCACTTTTTGCTTGCTGAGAAAAATATTTTTCATTGCGTCACATTTTTGTTTATGTTTTAAATTTTGCACATCTGATGCTAATATTAGCACCTTTTGGTTTGTTGTGTCTTGAGATTGAAATGGTTTTTGAGTTCCAGGTTGTGAAGAGGTATTTTTAGTTTGCATGGCTCAAGTTCTGGTAGTTTGACTGATTTCAAGTCAAGTTTATTGGTGTTCACATTTGGGTAGAGCTCAAGCAAGCTTAATTTGTTTAAGTTGGGTAGAGCTCAAGCAAGCTCAAGTATAAATAGTATATACAGATATTGATAAATCTGAGAAATTTTATTTTAATAATATTTTAATAGTATAAGTTGGGTGAGTAATCTGTTTGTACATCTGTACATATGTTTGATGGTTATAATATTTGGTTGAAGTAATGAATTGTTCATTATTGTCCTGTGG